>JAZHYW010057780.1:0-17323 GCA_037355805.1 Ixodes ricinus
ATCCCACGGATGAAGTCGGCGTATGCGGAAAGTGTTTGTGCAGCATTCTTCGGAGTTTGTGGTGGACATCACAGTTTTTGCTTTTAGTTATAAGAATGCTAGTTTGTTCCACACTCTGTCTTTCTTTTGTGTGACAGTGGGCGTGTCTTGGGATTCTTTTTCTTCCCATAAACCGTTTGAACCCATAATGCCGAATGCCGGCATCCAGCGATCGGCGTTCGCGTTCAAACAGTCGAGTAAAGACCACCGCTGTGGAGACGAAGCCGGCTAGTTTTGCATATGCCCACCGGCTGGCGCAGGAGTGGTAGAATGTCGAGCTCACAGTCGCTGGGTCGTGGGTTCGATTTCTGTTTGCGGCACCTTTAGAATTTTATTCGTTCTTCTTGATTTACCACTCTTCCGTACAGAAGAGTGTCACGTTTGGTGACGGTTTTCACGGGGTTAACTCACACTTTCTTTCACTATGAGCTGTCACGCAAGTTGCATGTACCATACCGTACGTGCAAGTAGCGCGAGCGGGTAGCTTTGAGTTTTTCTCCGGCTGCACGAGCAGCTGAGGCGCAATCGAACGCGAGGAGATTGCGCAGCTTTCAACAAAGGGCACCCTTTTCGGAGGGGGTCTAAGATACGAGTCATGCACCCACTGGAAGTGCCATGGTCATCTACAAGGTGTTCTTAAGGAGTATTTGGGCGTAAAAAAATTAGCATAAATAAACCAATGAACGGAATGAAGTGAAAGTTGTCACAAGGTGTCTTTAGGTGGTGTATTTATGGGACTACTCAAATTTTACGAACGTAGGTTTCAGGGAAGAAAAATTAAGCCTTAAGAGTCGAGTGTCTGTTTCTCTCCGACAAAGTAATGCCGAAGAAACGACGGACGAATAAGCCGTGCCGCTGAGGGCCCGAACGCTCGAAAGCCTTGCAACTTTGACCCAGGTTCTGCGGTACCTGAGGAGCTGCCTGCGGAGCGGTGCGGGACTGCTCCCTGCGGACTCCGAGACGGACCTGGGACGGGAGGGGGCGCCCAAGGTGCTGCGCTACCTGCGCGCGCTCTTGACCGGGTCGTCGCCGCTGCCGGGGCACTACGCCCGCCTCCTGGTCGGGTTCCTGCCCACCGCGCCGGGTGAGCGTGTCGGTTCGACTCCGTTCAGGGAACCTCTTGGTTGTTAGTGTAGCTTGCCTCTGGTACGTCGCCTGAAACGCATCTCCGACTGGCGTGTTTAGTGTCTCATCCTGCCCGCTTGTTGAAAGCGGTCCCGAAACGGCAACAAATGACTTTACGAAAGCCGGAGCGTCATGTCATCATCGCCGCCGTTGCACCATCAGGACGGCAGCTGGGGACAGCGTGACACTTCACTGATGTCGTCGGGTGAAAATTGAGGTACCACATCTTAAGACGTTGTAAACGCACCGGTCGGAGATGCATTTCAGGCACCATAGTTTTGGTATTGCTTTGGTTTGATGAGCACCACACTAGTTTGGGTCAATACAGGGTGTAAAGGGATTATCGAATGTCAGCTCCGGAGCTCCGCTAACTGCTTTCGAGCAGCCGTGGTCGTCGACGGTTCTCGTCAACTTTGGCAACTTTTTCAGACGTATCTCCCCTTTGCGCACTTCTGGAGCTGGTGGCAGCGGAGCCGAAGGAGTTCGCGCCTCTCTTGGACAACCAGAAGACGTCACTCAAGGTGATGAAAAAATGCGGAAAATATGTACACGATGGTGAATCGGCTCGACTGTAAATCAACCCCACCCGCATCAAACGTTAAAAAAAATAAAAAGTTTTAGGGGCGCAGTTTGCATTTTATGGCGAACACGTGAGAACGGCAGGGCGTCCTTTTTGAAGCACCCGGCCTCCGGTGTGCGCTTGATGCCTTCTTGTGTGCTTTGGCTGCGCACGCAAGCGCGAGGTGCACGCAAGCGCAAGGGGCACGACACGCCGAAGCGTTATCGAAGCTAGGAAGCTCGAGCTGGAGGCGGGACAGCTGAAGCTCCTCCCTGTCGTTCTCACGCCGTCTGCGACTAGACGCTATGATCCGCCCGTGCTGGTGCTGCCCTTCCCGTCGCCATCGCTGCTGCGTTCCCGAGTTCGCATCATCGGCATCCAACAAAACCTCGCACTTCGCAAATGACCGCATCAACCGCATCTTCTGCGCTTGCTCGGTGATCGGGCATGCCGCATGCCGTTCACCGTGCATTTGGGTTAATTTGCGTATCGCAGTAAATAATATTCATTCGCACAGATTTAATAAAAATATGATAGAACTCGTAAAATAAGCGCACAGAACGGCGCAATGCTGCAGGTACAGCCGGCTGAACTCCTAACAAGCCAAACTGTTCTTGACATCAGCGATTTTGTTTTCGTCGGAGGTGGAATGCTTTGGTTCAATTATAAATTAATCCCCCCTTTTCAGATTTTCAAAAATTTAAAAATGAGTCGACCTACATTCGTGCAAATGCAGTACATAAAGCGTTACTATCATATATTTGAAAAAACCGTAGACGACGGATCGAAGAAGGGGACAAACACAAACTGTCGTCTCTGGTTTTTTCAATAAGACGTTGAGACGTTTCATGTTTGTCTCCTTCTTCGTCAGTCACCTCCGGTTTTTAAAAAATGTGTAAAGGCCCGTTCACACACTTGAAACTCCTTTAAACCAAGTGCCTTGAAACCTCTTAAAATTGTTTAGGACGAGAGAACACACTGGCACGCTGGCGCCATCTGTGCGGTGACCCTGGAACTGCATTTCACAAAAGCGAAGGTTTTGCGGGATTTCCGAGGTCTAATGTGCATAATACCTATGAGAAAGGCACGTTCATAACGTCTACAAAAGTTTTTTGAGCCAAGAAAGAAAGGATAATGCGCGAGAGAAATAGAAAATATGCCGGACCGCCAAGTTTTCACTGCTACCTAATAGATGGCGCCGGTGTGTCCTCTCGTCGTAAGAGACTTTAAGAGGTTCCAAGGCACTCGGTCTTGAGAGGTCGCAAGTGTCTGAATGGGCCTTAACATCAACCAGCTCGCCTGTTTACTTACTCTGGCTTCACATAAAGTGTGTAGTGATTGACGGCGGCAGCTGTTACGTCGGTAGAAGGTGGCCCTCGGGATATTTGCTTTAGGAACTTTGCTAGTTAGTAAAACAGTTGTCGGAGATGTGCCTTAGGAGGTGTCCGAGGGACGCTAAAGCGCTGCCACTCTTACGTGCTTCTCTGGGTCCTGCGCCCTTTGCTGTTCTTGTTCCAGCGCGGCCCTCCGTCTACTCTGCTCAGCACGGCGCACTCTTCATTTCCGCTTCTCCACTTCTCGCATGGAGAGAGAATCTTGCATGGGCATAGCATTGAGAGCGCAGGGGCGCTGGCCTCAGCAGGGCCGTCTTTCAGACACACCACACACAACGACGTTCCCTCCGTCCACGCACAAAATGTGCACAGAGTTCCTCCGCGCAACGTCCCCACGAAGCGACGTGCAACGCCTTCCGCGTCACCGCCGCACTCGGCACCGTAGCGCGGTAAAAGGGGCACGTTTTTTGTCGTCCTGTCCGGGCGTTCGCACGAGTACAAACTCGAGACGAACCGACGTTGCAGAACCTGCTGTCGTCGTCCAAGGAGCAAGTGCGGGAGTGTGCCGCCCAACTGGTCGGGTTTCTGGTGGCCTCTCGCTCCGGGGAAGCCTTCCTGGAGGACGTGGACGCACTCTGCAGCGACGCCAGGAGCGAGGTGAGCTCGCTGCCCGTTTGGCTCATGTTCTGGAGACTTTGCGATTTTCAATTTGCGAAGGAAATGCTAACGGCGTCTCCACCGGTGCTAAGATGCGTGGAACGCGTCTCCGCCTGTTGTGTTTATTGCATTCTAAGAATTGGTTTCGATTTTTGCCCGATGACGTCGCAGAAGTGTTGCGTCGTCGCCAAAGACGGTTCTCACAGTGTCGCGGTAGCGATGGCATGTGTGGCGGGCACCCGTTCCGCTGCAGATCGCTCTCTGTCTTGACAATCCAAGGAAGCTTCGGCAGTTGGGTGTTGGGACCCCACGAACGACAGCGATACCCACATTCGTTCGTGCTTTTTGCCGGGACTTGTACGCCCAACCGCCGTAATCGCGACATCCGACAGCGTGACGCGCCGGCTTTTGTGACGTCGTTCGTGACACTTCAAAACGCCGAATGCACCGGTCAAAAATGCGTTCCAAGCCCCATACCGGTGCCAGACGCGCCGCGGAAAGACAGTGCGGTGTCTCGGGGCGACCGTTCTACAACCGTCGAGGGCAAGGTGTCTGCCAACCTGGAAAACGCAGAATCGTTAAGGAATCTGGCAGGTCCGGAAAAGTAAACAAAAAGTCGGGGAACTTCCGTTGAAATGAGTATCAGCCAGGGAAATTGGGCCGACTGCAAACGACGTGAGCATGCAGCTCAACCGGTGTGCCAATATAAACGCGATAGGAAACAAACAAAGACACAAGCGCTGCGACGAAGCACTTTTGAGAATGCCCGATTGGTGTTGTTGGGTCCTAACGTTGTCGGACTTAAAGCGAAACAAAGTATAGTCCGCGGGCGACTGCTGGCGGAGAGCGATGCTTTGTCTGGCATATTTAGTCCGCAGGTAACCGTCAGCGCGCAGCTGGTTCCCGACGAAACATAGCTTCCCACGTGGACTTGCAACATTGCAGGGGGGGGGATCACGTGACATATCGAGGGATATCGCAGCGGATGTACGACATCAGAACTTCGGACAAAAGTCAGTTGATAACTTAAAATACGCTGTAAACCTCCTCCCCCGCAATTACTTCAGTTACCGCAAGGGGCTCCTTGCAATCCAAGATCACTGAGGATTTCAGACCCTACACGCACCCATTAGAAGAAGCAGAACCCACGAAAAACTCGTCATTAAAACTTGCTCGTGACACGCTTCACTCGAAGAAATTTAAACTTGACTCGATCGATCTTGAACCCAGGGGTCACAAGAGTGTCGGTCGTGCATGCAACGCATCCTAAACCACTTAAAGCTCCCCGCAACAAAACATAGCAACTCATAACGCACGCATAGTACTCGCACGACAAATTCTGTGATGATCGAGGCAAGTTTTTTTATTTGTCTGGAAGCACATGAAAAAGCGTCTCCCGGCACAGGATCTTAGCGGTGACTGTTTTACAGCGGCATTTTTGTTTCCGGCTATTGCTTTGTATTTCCTCTGCACGCAGCACACCTTGATAAATGCCTGCTTTATTAAGGAGTATTGGTATAACGTATGCAATTTTAGCACACACTATTGCTCAATTTAGCACTTGCGTTAGTGTACACTACGCAAGAGCGTTTTGGAATAGTGTTTTTCCACAACAACGCAAAAACCCAAGCATCTTGCACTTGCAACACCACCAAGACACAGTAACAATTCTTAGTTAACACACAATGTGCTGTAACTTGAGAAAAATAAACAAGTTTTTCTGGTCCCGAGTAGCATTTTACATTCATTTGAATACGACAATGCAAGGCGAGCAATCGACCGGTTGTGTCCGCTTGCATCGCCTTGGCAAGAGAGGTCTCGTGTACTGACCTTCGCACATTGTATCTTTGCCGAGAAACGTTTACACGTCGCAAGCAGCAAGTCTCTGGTGATCGTTGCCCCCCTGGTTGATTGTGCCCACCTTGCTGTGTCCTCCAAACCATTTGACGTGCACATCCCTTAGGAGTGCAATGTCGTCCTGTATTGAAAATTGCAGTTGCGAGGATGCTGCCGACATTGCGTTCACGACAACTGCCAAAGCGGCCGCAGCCACGGTCCTAGGAGCCGTCATTTTCTGACTGTGCTTGTCTTGGCTTTAGCCCACTTCTCGTGCATCACGAATCCTCCTTGGAGGAACGGAAAGGCTCTTTGCATATGCACGCAATTTTCGAAAAATAGCACATGCAAAGCACAAAACGCAGTTAGCGTTCGGTGCATGTACAGTGGCGACGACGCTATTATTTCCGTATGCAAAGCTTTTACGCATGCTTTTCTAAAACTTCCTATTAGCTCAGAAAGAAGCTTGCATCATTAACATACCGTAAAATCCCGAGAGATAGCCCACCTAACATCAAGAGCAAATCGGGTGAAAATATGGAGTGGGCTAACTTTCGGTGTACAATCAAGAAAAGTTTAAAAAAATTGCTATTTTTAGGTTGTGTCCCTTCAAGCTTGTTGGAACGAGAATACAGCGCAAACGAACGACGGACCAGTAGAAGAGTACCATAAAAACCTGTGAATAATACAAAAACATAATTTGAGGACCACAAAAAAAAACAAAAAACATTATCCGCGTATAATACGAAACAAAATCAGAACTACGAAAATATTCCGCGTAAAGTATGACCCTGGAAGTCTTAAGAAAAACGTTTATTTGCGTCATAATTGAACCTTAATCACTGTCATCACGTCCGTCAGACTCCTTGTCCGACGCCTCCTCCCAAAGGCAGTAGAGTCAGTGCCGTCGAGCGCATTTGAAATCCCACATTTGAAAGAACGAGCGACGAGCGAGCGCCGACGCAGTGAAATCCCGGCATGGTGCATAAAGCTTGTGCAACCCAATGTCAGCTCGCCAAAGTTCTCATGCAGCAGCTCGGTGTTTACGGCGAGGTGCCGTTCACGTTGCTCTTTTACGAAGTCGCCCAGACTTGCCTCCGACGTCGGCGAACACGCCATTCTTCGGGCTCCTAATGCTTCTTCTCGTTCCGTTGCACGCAAACAGAGCTTGCTTTTGTCGTCTCATCTCGCGGATGCTGCCCTCATTTACGGCGCATTGTCGTCCGGCTGCCCTGTTGCCGATGCCTTCCGCAACCAAAAGGACTTTTCTGTTGAAGGCGGTCGATTATTGATTTCGCGGCGACGCCATTGCCGAGCCTGACTGTGAACGGATGGTGGCGCCTCGAACATAGTGATTTGAATGATGATGATAGCTGTTTTGAGCGCCTTATTGTTTCGAAACCGAAACTGCGTCAGACAGCGTTAGGATTGCGTCTCATCGAAGCTGAAAATTGTCAGGACCCGCGTATAATACGAGCCGCAAATTTCACATAGCAATATTTGAAAAAAAAAAAGCAACCTCGTATTATATTCAGGTTTTTACGGTATACACAACACTACTATTACTAGTAGTGGGCTATCTTTCGGTGTTTAAGAGAATATAGCAAATCCAGCCGAAAATAGGGGTGGGCTATCTTTCGGGGTGGGGCATCTCTCGGGATTTTACGGTACTCTCTCATTTGCAAAATTTGTCATGTCTCGTCATAACAAACAATCTAGATAAAAACAACATCCTTGTACAGTAAACTTTCGTTAGTTCGACCTCGGTTAATTCGACTTTTCGTTTAATTCGATCCTGTTCAAAAAGTCCCGGCGAGCGCCCATACATCTCTATGGGAGGTAAAGTTCGGATAGTTCAAACTCGGGACGACTCCGCATCGGATAGTTCGTCCCGAGCGAATGCGTCTGGCTCACATCGCACGGCACCGCGGCAGAAAAACCACCAACGTACAGCGAAAAACAGGCCCTTGGCTGCAAAGCCGAATATGCGCAAATACGCGCCCGCTCCTCTACGCCGTTGAGATGGACCGTAGTGAATGACACGAGCCAGCGCAACCAATCTGGCTTGGAGTAGCGCGGAGGACATAGCACGTGGTTGGGCACGGCGACAGCGCGCTCTCCGCGCTCTCTTTTCTGTAGCATCATTTGCGGTCCATCTTGTGCGCCGAAAAGCGCAAGTTCTCTTTTCCTTTTTTAGATGCGGAGCATCTCTTGCTCGGGGCTATGTCCCGCGGCGTCGTAGTCCGCACTCACGTGACTACGCACGCGCAACTCTCCTTCCCTCTCTCCAACAGCTGCGCGTTACTCTCTCCGCTCTCTCGCTCTACCAGCTGCGTGCACTGCGCGTTCGTTCGCTTCTACTCACACCGCGCGCGCACGCGCAGCTCTCCTCCTCTAGTCTCCTCTCCTTCAAGTGTGAATATAAGCAGCGGTAGCGCGCGTTCCCCGGAGGAGTGAAAGGAGGATAGTTTTGGGCGCGCGGGTCGCAGCGCCACGCCAGGGCTTTCCAGTGGGGTGGGCTTTCCCCGCAACTCTGCGGCTGTCGTCTGCTAGCGTTTCTCGGCCGCTCGCGTCCGCCGCAGCCCAAATCCGGCCGGCCAAAGAAATCAGTCAAGAAGGGAATAAATTAATTACGATCCGCGATGCTCCGCATCACCCCATGGTTCCCCTCGGAAAGATGGTGTAATTTTTTTCTTCTTTCTTTTTTGTTGTTTGTTTTTTATTTATTTTATTTATTTATTTATTTATTTATTTTTTTTCAGTTGCCGAGGGTCTGGTTTTAAGCACCAAAGTCGGCTCGTAAAGGTTTCTCAGCGAGCGCTCAAAGTGCTTTTCTGTAGCATCGTGTGCGGTCCATCTTGCGCATCGAAAAGCGCAAATTCTCTTTACCTTTTCTCTTTTAATGCGAATAGCATTCTTTGGCTACTTCACGCACTTTTCGTCTATGCATCTATTCTAACCTCTTACGCCGCGGGTCGATAAATAAATAAAAAGACCGGCGCCGGCTGGGATTCGAACCGTTGACCCTTTGATCAGCAGGCAGACGCGCTAACCACAGAGCTATGAAGGCAGTCATTCAACGCACTCTAAACGGTTGTTTATATCTCTACCATAGGACGCGCTGCAGCGCTGTCACAGCTACCGTGCGCGCGCGTTCCATGCACGAGGGCTATTCCGCTCTGCGTGAGGCTGAGCACGGCCGCTAGCTCACCCTCTCCCGCGCTCGGGAGAGGGTGATGTAGTGGCCGTGCTCAGCCTCACGAGAGCGGAATGAGCCCCTCGTGCATGGAACGCGCGCGCACCGGTAGCTGTGACAGCGCTGTAAAGCGTGTCCTATGGTAAAGATATAAACAACCGTTTAGAGTACCGTTGGTTGAGACTAGCTGAGACGCCAGAAAGTCTGGTCGGTACCATTTTGAGTGTTTGTGCGTATGGCGCGTGCTTTGCTCGCCTTCCTAAGTGACACAAACGCACGTGCTGGGCTGCGGAGATCGTGCGCAGGGCTGTGAAAGTGTCAACAAATTTAGAATCGCCTCAAGAGTGGGCTGGCGTATCTAGAGTGTGCCGGCCACCTGACGAACGCGCATAACTCCGCACCGTTTGATGCTATTCGCATTAACGTAGATAATCATTCCCAAAGGATGGGTTCTGCTGATTTTTTTTTTTTAAATTTTTCTTTGTCGTTGACGGTCTGGCTGCTCGGCGCCCAAGTCGACGCGTAAAACTTACTTTGTTAGTTGTTTTTTTTTATGCGATTTTTTGAGTTTGTTTATTTATGCTGTTTTTTGGAGCATGCTTTTGGACACGCGTTTTAAGTGCAGACGGCAGCAGACCATCCGTGAGTACTTTGGACAATAAAAGGAAGTTTAATTCTAACCGTTTTTCTGTCCTTTTTTTAATTCAATCATTCGGATAATTCAACCGAATTTCAAGGTCCCGTCGAGGTCGAATTAACAAAAGTTTACTGTATAGCTTGCACCAGTAGATAGTACACACTGCATGAAGTTTCCACTTTGAAACAAGTATAGTCTCTGGACTACTGTCCAGGCTCCAGAAGCTTACGGTACTTTGGTCCTACCTGAGAAAATTGCTATACACCCAATATTTTTTTGTCTTTTAGAATCTGGAGCTTAAGCAAGGGGCCCTGCTGGCTCTTGGATTCACGCTTGCTCGAAAGTACCGCCATCGGAACCAGGACAACGTTGTTGACAGTCCTAGGATGAAGGCGGCTGTGGAGGTGCTCTGCAGGCAGTTCTGTGAGTTGATGTCCTCAAGAGATGAGATGTGCAACCATGAATGAGTTTTTGACCTCTTAAACTGGTGCAAAAGAAAAATTGACCCATTGAAAGGCCTCTCTACGTTAACGTACAAATTTAATCTTTTTCTTGTTTACTTTTTAGGGGCGAAGCTCTTTAGGGGCTAGCCATGTCCGTAGGTCTGTAGCTCCGGCGTCCGGTGCTCGTGCTCCTGCTCGTGAGCTCACATGCTCACGTGCTTGTGTAAAGAAAAAAAAAAAAAAAAAAAAGAAAAAAAAATTTGTTTGCGCAGTCGACAGGATTTGAACCTGTGCAAGGAGACCCCAATGGATTTCTAATCCATCGCCTTAACCACTCGGCCACGACTGTGGGACGAGTAGGGGGCTCTGAGATGTGGTAGTAACTCAAGAGCTGGGGATGTCATGGATGAGACGTTGCATGTAGCCGCTCAACGTTTATACAGGAGAGGACGCTGCGGTCAAATGCGTATATAATCGCGTAAAACTTTGCATGCATTGGCTGAACGTTTATAGATGAGAGGGCGCTGCGGTCAAATGCTCAAATGCGTATATAACCACGTTCCATACCACACATTCTCTTTCTGACATGGATGAAAACGAACGAAAGGCTCGGCATGCTGTGGCTCAGCATCTACGCAGACAAGCACCACCAGAGCTTTGCCCCAATCAACATCATTCACCACGTGGAGATGCGGTCAATTTTTAAAGCTCACTTCTAAACTGAAATTAAGAAATCCTTTTTTTTTTTCACCTAATGCGCAAGTTTTATTGAGGGGCATACAAAATTGGCTGCACGTTTGGTCATTTTGCCAAATGCGCTTAAATGCCATAGCTTCACAGGGTGGGTGGTGCGTTTGGGGAGTGCCTAGGGCAGGATGACCCTTAGCCTTCATTGCCTGAGGTGGGTGGTGCTTTTAATTCAGGATGTGCCTAGGGCAGGGTTTTGTATGGAAACAAACTATGTCACACCATTGCCTGTTCATGACGCTGTGTGCGCTTCTCTTCGGCACCACCTGTATACAAAGCCTTCGCACTGAAGTTTCTGGGTCACCAAGAGAGGGGAAGGGCGCTTTCCTGCCCTTTCGGCTCCCCATTCCATGCGCTTTTTCTGCACCACCTGTTTTCTGCTCCTCTCTTTCTTGCTCTTTTCGCCCCTCTCCACTCTGCACACTTTCTCATGCCACCTGCTTCTGCTCCTCCAGTTCGTGCGTGCTGGATCTGTAGCTCAGTCAGCAGCAAACATGGCTTGTACGCCGGTGAGCGGGGTTCGATCTCTGGCACCAGTTGTCATTTTGTTCAAGATAATTTAGTGTTTACGGACTGACCGACCTACACATTTTGTGCTTATCGTAATATTCCGAGTCATCACCCATCCCTGAGTCGTCACCCACCACACTTTTTGGGTGAATATCGGTTTGCAAGAAAAATACAGGAGGACGCTTAAGCTTTGTCTTTAAGAGTGGAATACGATAGATAAATATAAACCACCGCTCGTTCCCAAGCCATGCAAGCGTTTCTCCGTGGCCTAGTTGGTAGCGTGTCTGGCTCGCAACCGAAGGGCCGTGGGTTTGATTCCCTACTCCTCCTAAAATTCTCTGGATTTATTTCAAGGCAAATGAATTGCTTGATAAAGTGAAATCATTTGAGGCATGTGGCGACCTTTAATTCGCATTGCATGTCATGTTTTAATCACCTCCCTTCTACATGTGACGTCACGTTTCACGTGAGCAGTGTGGGTTGTTTGAAATTCGCGAGCGAGGCCATGCGGCTGTGATGTCATGATACTATCGACCAATCAGGATTTTTCCGTCTGCCACCGTCACCGATGACGATTTTTCTGTGACATGAGCTCCTTCAAGCTGTTGATTTAAAACACAGAGTGATTGCCCACCCCTACAAATACCTCAACGCAGACCCTGCGATCCGCCAACATTCATCCTACCCGAATGACGTGGCCGCAAACCTTAGAGTAGGAAGACGTCCGTGACAAAGTAAAACGAAGGAGAGAAAGAAACTTCTCTTTGTTTATGCATTTCCTCATGGATTTCTGTGATCCCGAAGTTGTAGTACATGCGTGCGAAAGGAAAACGATAGAGATAACAGAATGAAACTTTGCTTTGCTTCCAAAAAAGTTTGTTAGGACAAAAAAGTCAGCAGAACCCATCCTTTGGGAATGATTATCTACGTTAATGCGAATAGCATCAAACGGTGCGGAGTTATGCGCGTTCGTCAGGTGGCCGGCACACTCTAGATACGCCAGCCCACTCTTGAGGCGATTCTAAATTTGTTGACACTTTCACAGCCCTGCGCACGATCTCCGCAGCCCAGCACGTGCGTTTGTGTCACTTAGGAAGGCGAGCAAAGCACGCGCCATACGCACAAACACTCAAAATGGTACCGACCAGACTTTCTGGCGTCTCAGCTAGTCTCAACCAACGGTACTCTAAACGGTTGTTTATATCTTTACCATAGGACGCGCTTACAGCGCTGTCACAGCTACCGTGCGCGCTCGTTCCATGCACGAGGGCTCATTCCGCTCTCGTGAGGCTGAGCTAGAGGTCTCCCGAGCGCGGGAGAGGGTGAGCTAGAGGGAGAGGGTGAGCGCGGGAGAGGGTGAGCTAGCCCTCGTGCATGGAACGCGCGCGCACCGGTAGCTGTGACAGCGCTGCAAAGCGCGTCCGATGGTAAAGATATAAACAAATGTTTAGAGTGCGTTGAATGACTGCCTTCATAGCTCTGTGGTTAGCGCGTCTGCCTGCTGATCAAAGGGTCAACGGTTCGAATCCCAGCCGGCGCCGGTCTTTTTTATTTATTTATCGACCCGCGGCGTAAGCGGTTAGATAGCCAGATAGATAGATAGATAGATAGATAGATACATAGACGAAAAGTGCGTGAAGTATCCAAAGAATGCTATTCGCATTAAAAACGAAGTCGGAAAGATAACACAAGCATAACCCATTCGGGGATCGCGAGGTGACCTAACACCCCATATCCTGGAATTTAACCGTGGAGTGTAAGGTCAAAGTCCGTCTCCCGGAGTGTTCTGACCGTGGTTGGTAATGTTGCGCAGTGTTTAAGACAAAGCCGACGGGTGAATAAAGATTTGCTGGAACGGTGCACAGATGTTTGTAGAACGTCCCATTCTGAGCTCCGTGTTCATGGTGGCATCCACGCCACGCAGCAACACCGCCTCAGCCCGCATTGATAGCACACCGCGCACGGATGCACGCATGTATGCACGAAACAAGAAAATTGCGCGAGAGCCTGCTTCTTGCTTGCGATTGACAAGGGCCGTACTTGGCCCGACGCCAAAGTATTTGCCAATGCGATCGCCTGCTTTCTCGCTTCTTCAGCATCGCTCTTCGTTACTTCTTTCGTCAGCTCGCCTGCTCGCTGCTGCTCGCTCGCTTGCTCGCTTGCTCGCTTGCTCGTTGTGCCTTGTTGGTTTTTCTATTTTCTTGTTGACATTTCTTTTAACTAACGAAGAGAACATACCGTTGTTAGAAACATGCTTTCACGGAACAAACGTTTGCGCTGTATGCCGATCGGCGGTGTTCATCGCGCGTGTGCAAGCGACGGACTTTGTATCTCTGTGCAGCCGCGCTAAATATGTACAGAAAAATGGGCGTTTTTTTTTTTAGCTTTTTGTAAACTTTGTGTTTACTTACCGAGACATGGCCCACCCCACTTTTTTTTTTTAATGAATTTCAGGCAGCAGGGAGTGGGCGATGACTCGGAATATTACAGTATGCGGCTCTTGAGGTTGGTTAGCCCTATAAAGCTACCTCTTAAAAAAAATTGACAGGCTGGACAACCTTCAATCAGAAACTTGCCAAATAGAAGAAGCAAGCTATGTCATTACCCAACAATGATATTATTTTATTAGCCACCTTGGTGGCTCCGAGGCAAAGCGCCGGCCTATGGATCCCCAGGTGGTGGGTTCGAATCTTCGCCGAGATGCCCGCAATCTGGCCGAGGCTTATTGCGGAGAGGGGGCCGTCTAACCGGGATTTCAGTTGCTTGCAAAAAATCCCCAGCTGGTCAAAAGTGATCCTCAGTCCTCCGCTGGGGTGAGCCAGATCTCCTTCGAAATGTCTGGTGTGTAAAACCCCATATTTGACGTTATGTCATTATCACAAGCTAACATTAGGTGTCCGATACGAGTTTGGTAAGCAGGAACGTGAAGCCTTAGCCAGAGTTGAGAAGCCCTTTCTTTTCAGAACCAGTGGTTTATTCTAACGTTGTTGCAAACTTCGCAATTTGAAAAAGAGAGGACGAGTCCCGGTGCAGGGGTTAAGACGGGAGCAGAACAGGGCAAATCATACTCGCTGACGTCGGTGGTGTTTAGAGAACAAACGAGAAAGAAAGTGACAGAAAAGCGGAGAAAGAAAGCAGACGATGGGTTAGACGTTTCATTTTGCTGCAACAAGTTGAAGTTGTTTGAGTGCTCGTCAACTTTCTTTTATTTTTATACAATGCGTGTACACCGGTGTTCTTGTGCAAAACAAAGCTAGAGAAACGCTAGATACAGACGTTACAAGTGAGGTTGTTCTGCTTTCTCGTGTATATCAAAGCATCGCCAGCAGTACGGTCTCATCGGGCCCTCCAATGTCTGCCTCTTCGCCCTCGCTGTTCCGAAACGGCGAAATGCATGGCACCTTTCCCTCTAGATTATTATATTAACTCTATATCTCGGTGCTTGCAGTGGAGGCATCCAAGCTGCCCTTGGGTGCTGGCCTGTTGTCGTGCTGCATCGCTCTCGGCGAGGTGGGTTGTGTGGCTACGCCCCCATTTCCTGTCGGGGACTCGGAGGCCGATACGCCGCCCGACGATCCGGGGCTGACCCTGCTAGCCCTGGTTAGAGCCCTGGGCACCGTCCTGCACAACGCCAAGGCACCCGCCAAGGTCTGTCCCGAAAGCTTGAAGCGTGCAAATTTGCCGTACAGCTGACCGTCTTCAACCCTTTGACAGTCGCCGCTGTAGAAAAGACGGTCGTTGCCGTACATTACACGCTTGAAAGAGCCCGACTAACCGCGAACCGCGTGCACCGCGGTAGGTGTTTCTATTTGTTATGTCTTTGGTGAGCTATAAACATTACATTCGCACAGTGTTTTGCTTTGCGTGGACTATTTATAGTTTTGAAATTATAGACTCTGCGCATGCGGTATGTGCAAGATCGTTTCTTCGCATGTCGGCTGCTCTGGCGGTGGTGGCAATCGGAGCGTTGGCTTTTCTGGTTCAGGCTTCTAACGCTTCCCAGAATTGAATTCAGAGGATGAGAGCTGATCATCCGATGGTGAAGCTGTCTAAAGTACCTCCGGTTCGGAACCTGGAAACTGCTGGAATGTTGCGGAAGCAGACGTGCCAAAATGAAACCGTACGAAAGAAAGGTGACATTGTTTCGCCCTCAGTGTTTCCATTTAATGCTTCTAAACCTGAATAGCTTGCACACACTGTGCGTGCTTCCACTAGATAATTAAGAAAAAATCCTTGCATTGATCTTTTCTTTATACTATTCCTTTGGAAACAAAATCCGACTATACTGGGGAACATTTTTTTTTTTCGGAAATAAACCTAACTGTCAAAAGGTTGAAGAGGCACTGAACTCTGAAAAAACATTATTTTTAAGTGGCTGGATGGGACAAGTGCACATCACAAAACTAACTTTCCTCAAAGAAAAACAACTTTTAGTGCAACATTTATGTCGTAAGACATATTAATTTGCAAGCAAACCTGTTGGGTAAAGTACTTCTAAAAAATTATAGGAGGACACTCAAGACTGCTTACGTGTAGGAAGGCGAAAGCATTATAGTCCCGAGGGAGAAATGTTTTGCGAGTAATGTTTCTACACGTATTAAGGTTTAGGATGACACCCGAGAGGTCGACGCCAAGCGGCGACGCCTAGACGACGATTGAGGACGGACGTCAAGAACGACGTCCAGGACAACTTCTAGGATGCTCTAGGACGATTTTAAGGACGACGTTTAGGACGGCGTTGAGAACAATGCCTAGAGGACGACGTCGGAGAACGGCGCCTAGAGGAGGACACTCAAGGAGGCTGTGGCATATTGTGTGGGTGGCCACGCTTGCCTGCGGAAGCCGCCGTAGATGTATACGCTGCTGCCGATGTCGAGGCCGTCAGATGTAGACGCGGTCGCCTCACAGTCTACCGCACGAAGCACACAACAAGCACAAATGAAGTCCGAAGCGCACCTTTTGCGGACGGCATTCTGGCGGTGACATTACGCTCCCGCACCCGGGCGTTAGCGGCGCATGCTGATGACACATATTTTTTATACTCATTTTTCGGGCGCAACGACGGTGCTTTTTCGTGCAATCGGATCAGTAAGGTCGCCCAAGAGGTCTAGGACGACCTCTATGACGACCTCAAGGACGACGCGCGAGGACAGCTTCGTCCTTGAGCATACGATTGAGTGGCGCATGCTGCTTAATCATATTTTTATGGCCATATACACCGCTTTTTTGCTCAGTGGAACAAGTAAGGCTTTCGCTTTAAAAGTACTTGATGTAAGGTATACCAATTAAATGAGAGGTCATGTACTTCAAGTACACCAGGCACACTGTACTTGGAAGTAAAGTGCTATAAATACAATGCACTTTCAAAAGTACATGTACTTTTTAACACAGTTTTTCATGATGCCCTTTCATTTTCCTACACAGTGTTTTATTTTTGGCTGGTATGCATTGACCCACATCGGGGGTGCATCAGGTATTTTCGGAAATTTTGGCAAATATTGAATGAAGTCAAGTGGCCGCAGAGTAGATGACATCTTGAAAGGTGATGGCACGTTTTCGGCATGACTATATGCCATTTTTACTTTTCAAATTTGGGCAATATATTTTGAAGTTAAAAGTTGTACTTTGCTTGTAAGGTACCAGAAAATTATTTAAGTAAAGTACAGGTACATACTCGGAGAATGTACTTCAAGTAGAGTACAAGTTTTCTAAACCTACTTGAAGTAGTGCTCTGAGTACAATGTACTTAAAGTACTTCCCAACACTGAACCCTCCAACACAAAAAGTGGTGGAGCGTGTCAAGAGATATCCTATCGTGTCGTTTTCACTGAGATAGGCTTCGTGTGCCTAATTTCTTTTCAAGCTTAGCATGCCTGGAAGGTTGAGGCTGGAGTTAGCGTCCGCCGCATTCCTTGCGAATTGCGATCCCACACATGGCGGTTTGATTGATGGATCGAAATGTAACTGCAGGTTTTTTTGGAGGTGACGCTCATAGCCACTTCTTTCTCGGTTTAAAGCGAAGCGGTTGGCGTCTTGCAGGTACGCGAGGAGGCGGCACGCACCCTTGGCCTGCTGTGCTTGGGGCAAAACCACTTCCCCCATGCCAGAATGGTCCTGAACAGCCTCGTGGAGTCCAGTGATGGAGGTGGGGACGCTCGTTATCTCCGTCCAGGCTCGTGCGCGTGACCACATGACGTGACGTTAGATAGCATGATGTCACCATGACACATGACATCACTG
>JAZHYW010057781.1:0-121726 GCA_037355805.1 Ixodes ricinus
GGGTTTTATGGCGCAAAAGCATCTTAGGCTGATGATGCGCCAGATACATACGCTATTGCAGATAGGGTTTCGAAGAGGATAGAACTTTAGTAGTTGATGATAGATTAAAATAATGTGTATGACTTGTAAGTAGTTATGGGCATGAATTTGGGTGTAAAATCATAGTCGGTGTAAAAGGTCGATAGCTTTCAAGAAGCTAAAAACGCAGTGATGTGGAACTAATGGTTCGTTACCAAGTAAAATAGAGAGGTTTAAAGGCGTATGCTCTTTGTATAGCTGAGAAAAATGTTTCCGTCGGTCTGGGTCGTAAGCAGGGCATTCTAGTAATATGTGTGCGACAGTTAAAGGATTATTGCAGTGCTCACACTCTGGGGCGTCCTCCTTGCGCAGGAGGTGGCCATGGGTGAGGTGCGTATGCCCTATCCTTAGCCGACACAGGACAACCTCATAAAAGCGCTCACGGTGTCGTGCACTCTCCCACTCACTAAGTAGTGGCTTTACAGTATGCAGCTTGTTATTCACTTCTTCATCCCATTCTTGCTGCCACTTCTGTCTTATACAATGCCTTAAAAGTCTGTGACAGTCTTTATATGGAATGTCTTGCAGTTCGACTTCTTTGTCCCCAGCAGAACTGGCTGCAAGGTCTGCTTCCTCATTACCCGGTATACCAACATGGCTAGGGACCTAGCAAAAGACTATTTTAATGTTCCTTTTGGAAGCATCGATGATTTTATTCTGCAACTCTATGATTATTGGGTGTTTAGAGGTATTTAGTGATGAGAGTGCTCTCAGTGAACTAAGTGAATCAGTGTACACAACTGACTTCATGCACTTCGTTTCTATAATATGATGAATTGCCAGGCGGATACCACATAGCTCAGCCGTTAAAATAGTGGCTGTATATGCAATTCGTTGAACATAGCGAACAGAGGGGCCAACCACGGCACATCCAACGAACGTTTCTGTCTTAGTGCCATCTGTGTAATACGAGCTGTGTCCGGAGTATCTACTTTGGATTTCATAAAATTCCTGTTTGATGCATTCTGGTGGGGTGTCTTTCTTTCTGTACTTAGTCAGTGAAAAGTCACACAAAATTAGGCTATATTCCCACGGAGCTATTGGTAGAGGTACGGGGGTCACGGGCATTGTACAGCTCAGTCCAACCGAATCTGCTGCGGATGCATTTCTTATACTAAAAGGCGGGATTACAGAAGGCTTGTTGTCAAAGGTGCGCTTATATCTTGTTTCTTCTACAACCTCGCGTGCAGGATGCAAGGTGAATGAACGTATTCTAAGAGAATACATAAACCCCAAAGCAAACCTTCGCTTCTCCAGAGACCATTCATTTGTCTCTGCATAAAGGCTGGGGATAGGTGACGTGCGAAATGCACCTGTAGACAGTCGCAATCCCTGGTGATGAATAGGGTCAAGCATTCGAAGAGCTGAGGGCCTTGCCGATCCATATACACAACTACCATAGTCAAGGCATGAGCGAACCACCGAACCGTAAATTCGAAGAAGGCAGAGACGATCAGAGCCCCATGAGGTATGAGAAAGGACTTTAAGAATGTTTAGTGCTTTTTGGCATTTTGCCTTAAGATACCTAATATGAGAAAGAAAGGACAGTTTACGATCAAAAATAAGCCCTAGGAACCTCTGTTCGGGTTTTGTTGGGATTGGAGTGGAGTGCATGGTCACCGATGGGTCTAATGTAGCTCCCCGTAAGCGAGAAAAACAAACAGAAACTGTTTTTTCTGGTGAAAACCTGAAGCCGTTTTGATCGGCCCACTTGAGCAGATTGTTTACTGCTAATTGGATCCTACGTTCACAGATAGCTATGTTACAGGATGAGACGGATATCTGAAGGTCGTCAACATAAAGTGAATATTGTACAGATGATGGGATGGCCCGGGCTATCGAGTTTATTTTTATTATAAAAAGGGTGACACTCAATACGCCTCCCTGGGGAACACCGTTTTCCTGGCAGAACTCTCGAGAGTAGGTAGTGCCTAATTTGACGCGAAAGGTACGTATCGCCAAGAAGCTCTTTACGAATGCTAGCATCCTACCTCGAATGCCAAAGCTATACATATCTTGTAGGATGCCATGTCGCCAGGCAGTGTCGTATGCCTTTTCTAAATCGAAAAAGACAGAGAGGCAGTACTGTTTATTTACGAAGGCCTCACGGATGGTAGACTCCAAGCGGACAAGATGGTCCAATGTAGATCGTGATGAACGGAAGCCACACTGATATTTATCAAGAATATTTTCTTTTTCTAAAAAGTACATAAGTCGCTTGTTAAGCATTCTCTCCAGGGTTTTGCTAAGACAGCTTGTTAGCGCTATTGGGCGGTAACTGGATGCACACGATGCATCCTTTCCAGGCTTTAGTAAAGGAATGACGGTTGCCACTCTCCAAGACGATGGAAATGTACTCTCCTGCCAAATGCGATTAAACAAATACAAAATTATGTCGAGTGTGGAAGGGTGAAGGTGAGTAAGCATATGGTAGTGAATTCCATCTGGTCCAGCAGATGTAGGTTTAGTTTCATGAAGTACCCGTTCCAGTTCATTCAGCGTGAGAGGTAGGTTGTAGGATTCTCGAGCTCCACCGGATGTCCGCACGGATTGAAGTTCTGCTTGTCTCTTGTGTTTCAGAAAAGCAGATGAATAATTCTGAGAGCTAGAAACGCGTTCAAAGTGTTTCCCAAGGAGGTCTGCCTGTTGTTCTAGGCTCTCAGGGCACAGTCCGTTTTCGGAAAGAAGCGGTACTGAGTAAGCCCGGTAATGCCCATTGACTTTATGTACTCTATCCCATACTTCCTTGGTGGTGGCGGTGCTGTTAATAGAAGAAGCATAACCTTGGAAACTTCGACGCTTTGAGACGCGGCGGATGTATCTCGCATGAGCCTTCATCCGCTTGAAACTGATGAGATTAGTCACTGTTGGGTAACGTCTAAATATGCCCCATGCTCTGTTCTGCTTTCTTCTCGATTTTTCACAGTCGGCATTCCACCATGGTTTAGGACGGCGGGGTAAGCGAGATGAAGTCATAGGGATAGCTAAAATTGCAGCATTGAGGATGTGGGTGCTAAGCAAATTGGTGACTTCATCGATGGACAGTTTGTTAAGCGATGTACAAGCGAGCTGGGTTGCCTGGCTGAAGACGGACCAGTTTGCTTCCTCAAACTTCCAACGGGGAGTTCGTGTAGGCACTGTAACAGGTGGATTTAGTCGGTTCAGAATGATAGGAAAGTGATCACTCCCATAGGGGTTAGGATCGACAGCCCAGGAAAACAAAGGAAATAATGTTGGATCGCAAAGAGACAGATCAATAGATGTAAAAGAACAAGTTGGGGCACTGAAATACGTAGACTCTCCTTTGTTCAGCAAGCATATGGCTGTCGAGGACAGAAAACGCTCTATCATTGAGCCACGTGTATCTCGTCTTCTACTACCCCAAAGAGGATTATGAGCATTGAAGTCACCAAGAATTAGGGCAGGTTGGGGTAATTGGTCGTGAAGTGATTCAAGCTCTTCGCAGGATACAGGATAGCTTGGGGAATGTAAAGCGAACAGACGGTTATTAAACGGTCAGACAGAACACGTACTGCCACGGCTTCTAGAGTGGTATTCAGAGGGACCTCAACACATGGAGTAGAAGGCTGGACAACTATAGCTACTCCACCAGAACTGTGAGATAGAAGAGGTCTGTCCCTGCGAAAAACCTGAAAGCGCCTTAGGATATTAGAGTGACTATTGTTTAAGTGGGTTTCCTGGAGACAAAATGCTATGGGGTGATGCTGGTCTAACAGAGAGTACACGTCGTCGTAGTTTCGAAGCAATCCTCGACAGTTCCACTGCAGGAATGCTGCCATCATGCATGAATTAGAAGGAAGACCGTACATCTAGACCTTAAAATCAATTTTGATGCGGGGTGCATTTTTCTTTTTAGATGTATCCTTCGGCCTGTCTGTGTTACCACAGGAGGTCGAAGGTAAGGACTCCGTGCTTGAGTGGGGCCTGTCGTCCTTGGACTTGGGCCCGCTCACGTCCATCGGCTCATCTGGGGCCGCCTCGGGCTGACCCTTAAGGGCCTGTGACCCCGACGGCTCACCAGGCTTTCGGGCGCCTTCAGAGGGGCGAGGAGGAAGTCCCCGACCTCGAGGCACCTGGGATTTGGATGGCGCAGGGATTGAAGAACCCTGCGCTTGAATGGACCCCGAAGCGATAGGGTCCGCATTTCGTTTTGGGGTTGAAGTGGTTTGTGCCACTCCGGATGGGGTTGAGGGGGACTGAGGGGGTGACGCAGGTCATCCGTTGACGTCTGCGTTCCCGTTGACGCCGTCGACCGCGCCGGTCCCCTGCGCGTGGCCTCGGCATACGAGCCTTGAGAAATAAAAGAATATCTTTTCCGCGCCTCTGGGTAAGAAATATTTTCTTTGGCCTTTAGTGAGAAAATTTCCTTCTCTCTCTTCCACAGGGGACAGCTGCGAGAATACGCTGGGTGTGTTCCTTGGCAGTTGACGCAAAGATGGGTATTGTTGCCACAGTTGTCGGTAGGGTGGTCAGTGCTTGCACATTTCGCACAGGTGGCTTTTCCTCTGCAGGTTAGTGACCCATGTCCAAAGCGCTGGCAGCGGAAGCAACGCCTTGGATTGGGGACGTAGGGGCGGACTTTGCAGTTGAGATACCCGGCTTTAACTGCGGTGGGGAGCGTTGTCGAGTTGAACGTTAGCACAATGTGTTTTGTGTCCCGTTCTTCACCGTCGCGACGGATAGTGATACGTCGCACAGCGACCACCTCTTGATCTTGAAGTCCCTCAAGTATCTCGTCAGTAGATATTCCAAGGAGATCATCTTCAGAGATGACACCCTGCGTGCTGTTCAGTGAGCGGTGTGGAGTCACGGACACTTTGTAGTCTCTTACTTGGTTGAGTGCAAGAAGTGCTTTGCTTTGCTCAGCATTTGTGACCTCCACAAGCAGGTCGCCAGATGGAAGTTTTTTGGCTTTGAAAAATTTTCCAATCACAGTTTCTAGGGTCTTTGCGACCAAGAACGGGGAAAGCTTTGCAAGTGGTTGATCTTCGTTCTCTGAGTGCATTACTATAAATTTAGGAAAATTCATGACTGGCAAAGTAGGGTTTGTTGATATTGTCTCTTCGGTCCGGACCCTTTTCGGGGCCCGATCAAGGAAAGATTTAGTTTTGGTACCCATATGAATGGGGAAAGGACTTCGGCACCTGCGGTGTGCCGCCCACCATCGAGCCCAACTTAGGGAGTAGTCAGCAGCCCATAACAAAAAGGGCTTTGCTGGAACCGCTGATCTACTAGCACTTGCCCAGGTGCTATACCCAAGTGTGGTTAGGATAAGGGAATCTGCCACCACACAAGGTTGGCCCTTGCCACCAAAGAAGGTGAAAGTGAGGGAGCGGGGAGGGGAGAAAAGAGAAAGAGGAGGGGATAGTAGAAGAAATGGCGACTAGGCTGAATCATCCTGGCCGGGCCTTACCAGGACTCCCGTCTACGAGAAGCCGGGGCCGAAGTGGTGTATTGCCTCACCCGGGGGGCCCCGAAGGGTCCAAACCTACCCCGGGTTCGGCTCAACCACCAGGATGCCCTTTTCCCCGGACACGGGCTCGCCACGCACAGCCAGACGTGGGTGGGTCTTAGCCACTTTTTACTCAGGGTCTGTGGTATCGCCAATGTGGCTGGGGTCCGTGGTGACGCTACTCACCAAGCACCTAGCACCTAAGGTGCAGGCGCCCCCTGCGGGGCTCGGGGTCCGTGGAGACGCCACTCTCCAAACACCTGCTTTCACAGGTGCCCCCTGCGGGGAGAAGACTAGACATTTGCAACTCTACGTTGACGGAACATTCGGCCGAGGCGTTGAACTAGCAGTGCTTTAGTCCTAAAGTCTGCACTAACTCGATTCGTGTTGACGGATCCTCCCATCGCCACATCTAGATACAAAAGACGCGCTAATTCAAGAAATCAAATGTTACGTACCACGTGTCGCAAGAGTAATTCATACGGCATTTATTTAAATTCTACATAAAAAAATCAGCAGAACCCATCCTTTGGGAATGATTATCTACGTTAATGCGAATAGCATCAAATGGTGCGGAGTTATGCGCGTTCGTCAGGTGGCCAGCACACTCTAGATACGCCAGCCCGCTCTTGAGGCGATTCTAAATTTGTTGACACTTTCACAGCCCTGCGCACGATCTCCGCAGCCCAGCACGTGCGTTTGTGTCACTTAGGAAGGCGAGCAAAGCACGCGCCATACGCACAAACACTCAAAATGGTACCGACCAGACTTTCTGGCGTCTCAGCTAGTCTCAACCAACGGTACTCTAAACGGTTGTTTATATCTTTACCATAGGACGCGCTTTACAGCGCTGTCACAGCTACCGGTGCGCGCGCGTTCCATGCACGAGGAGCTCATTCCGCTCTCGTGAGGCTGAGCACGGCCGCTACATCACCCTCTCCCGAGCGCGGGAGAGGGTGAGCTAGCGGCCGTGCTCAGCCTCGCGAGAGCGGAATGAGCCCTCGTGCATGGAGCGCGCGCACCGGTGCTGTGACAGCGCTGTAAGCGTCCTATGGTAAGATATAAACAACCGTTTAGAGTGCGTTTAATGACTGCCTTCATAGCTCTGTGGTTAGCGCGTCTGCCTGCTGATCAAAGGGTCAACGGTTCGAATCCCAGCCGGCGCCGGTCTTTTTTATTTATTTATCGACCCGCGGCGTAAGAGGTTAGATAGCCAGATACATAGACGAAAAGTGCGTGAAGCAGCCAAAGAATGGAATGCTATTCGCATTAAAAAATATTGAATTGACGAGAACGTCAATTACCGAGAACTCTGGTCACCGCAGCCCATCGTCCCGAGATTGACAAGGGACAAAATTAGACTACTAACCATACATTCGAGGTCATTGTTCAGGCTATTCACACGCAAAGGTCCTTAGAAAAGAAAATAGGTCGTGTGGGCGTCCCCTTCCGCCCTTCCACTCAGCAGAGCGATAAGGCGACGGTCTGCAGGCATGGAGCGCCACCTTTCCCGTAAACGAGCTGGGCTCCTTACGTCGATACGGTCGTAGTGGTTCCTGCGACTGCTTCCGGGAATCATCGGCGTGTAGTTGAAGTTCTTTCTTTCCGTTCACTACTTCAAGTCGGAATGCGCCCGAAGTAGAAGCTATTTAGAAAATTTCCGTCGCTTGTCGCGGCAAAATGCGAGCGACCAGGACATGTCGAGTGCAAAAAGTGCGGAAGACAGCTCGGGAGCCGTTTTGAAATACCTTCGTAAGTTACGTAAAACTCGCGATTATTTCGCTTCGTGAATACGAATCTCTTAAATTGTTTTCCGTACGAACGTTTTTCGTCGAAAGAAAGCGTTGTGTATCTGGCCTCTGTTTTGACGGCTAAATATTGTGGTGAAATAAATATACAACAAAATGTTGCCTTATGCCTTGTGAAAAGAACACACCCAGTATTTTAATACAGTTTACAAATTGAATTCGCTCTATTACTGATTTTAAGACAAAGTGGATTGTTTATCTTTTTATTTCTAGGTTTAAACATGATAGCCTTTGTCTTACTACAGTTTTACTTTAATTTGTTGTTGAGTGTCCAGGCAGTAATTTGTTTTAACGCCTTTTGCATTGTGAAAATAGAAGTGCGGATATTGTCAAGGGAAGAAAAAATGGTTGTATCGTCCGCGTAAATTACCAGTTTTACACCAGTGTTGTGAGCCACGTTTGCGATGTCGTCGATGTACAAGATGGATAACACTGGACCTTAAATGCTGCCCTGGGGATCTCCCGATGTTATGGCTAGCCTATCTGAATGAAGATTGGGAAAAAACGCGTATTGATTTCTTTTTAATAAGTAGGATTTCAAAATGTCATGCGTAATGCCTCTTATTTCATAAAATGGTAATTTGGAAAGTAAAATATTATGACAAATTGAATCAAATGCTTTTGAGTAATCGAGGAAAACGCCCAAAGTTATCTTTTTTGCGTCGAATACTTTTGCGATGAGTTCTTTTTGAATCAGCAATGCTTTTTCAGTAGATTAATGCTTACAAAATCCAAATTGTGATTCAGATATTAAAGCATGTTTATTAAAATGTGTTAGGAGTCCTTGATGTGGAAGTTTCTCGAGTGGTTTGGAAAAGACAGGAAGGATTGAAGTGGGTTTATAGTACCCATGTCTGACATATCAACGCCTTTATGTAGGATCCTAACTTTTGATTCTTGCATTTTAAGTGGAAAAAAATCCGGTTTCAAGAGCAAGGTTTTATATATAAGTCAGATACGGTACAATTTTATCAATAATGTATTTTATAGGTTTTATCTGCATGTTATCGGCGTCAATACGTTTACGCTTTTTAGGATTCATGAAAGTTTAGCAGACTTCTGCCTTATCAGTGAGGAACAAAAACATTGTATTCGTCTGCGACAATTTTATGAACTCTAGGGCATTTTTATACAGGAAGATGACACACAGGTTGGCGTGCTAACATTTAGAAAAAATTATTAAACGCGTTTGCCATGGCGACGTCGGTTATTTGAGCGCCGCTTACGGTTACTTCATCAGGTACGTTTTGGGGTGGCTTATGGTTTATGTGATTTCGCATTCTCTTCCACATAATATCAGGTTTCAATGTTTCTAATAAACCAAAACTTATCTTGTAAAAGTCACGCTTAGCTAGTCCTTAGCTAACTCGTTAGTTTATTTCGATAAGATTCAAAGGATACAAATCTACTATTTTCTCTATTTTTAAAACAATGCTGATATAAAAAAAAACATTTGTAGCATTGATAGTAGGCTAGGCGTGATCCAATGTCTACGCGATTTTTTTAGAGGCTTTGAGGTTAGCAAAATGCAGATTGTTTTGTATATATTGTACTAAATATATCTAAAAATAAATTATATGCAGAATTAACTGAATTTGTAGAAAAAATTGTTGCCAAGATGTACATTCAATGCCTTCTCAAAAATGGTGCAACTGGTCAGGAGAGATGGCTGAACTCTAGCTACAGGAACGCAGTCGCTGCGGTTTTTATGGGTGCGTTTATTTTGCAAGCAAAAAATGAAGGACGTTTACAATCCCCCGTAACGCCGAATTAGAGCGCAGCTCTTGAGGAGAAGGAGGCGAAGGTGCGGACAGGAGGCTATGCCCCTCATTCACCTTTTTAGCGAAAAAAGCTCCTGCTAAATTTAGCTGAAAGAGTTTCACAACTAAAATCTATCGAAAAATTTCCCCGCTATTTCCAGCGGAAAAATTTTCCCGCTCAATTTAGCGGAAAATATTTCCCGCTAAATTTAGCGGGGAAATGTTTCCGCTAACTTTAGCGGGGAAATTTTTCCGCTACATTTAGCGGAGAAGCCGACGACGCAGACGCCGCTCAAGCCACAAACGGGCGGCTAAGAGCTGCGCTCTAAAATGATGGGAAGATGATCACTTATATCAGATGAAAGAACCCCTGATGTTAAAAACCGAGTCTTCGTAGTTGGTTATGAACAAATCAAGCAAAGAGGATGACGTGTTAGTTATTATTGCAGGGTGCTTTATAATATTTGATAATCTACATGAATCAATGAGGTTTGAAAAATAATTTCTCGAGCTACAGTCAGAACTTATATCAATTTTGAAATCACCACCCAAAACTACCTTGTAATTTGTTATCATTGACAAAATTAAACAAGGTCTCCACAAAATTAAGAACGGCATAACAAGTGAGCTAGGGGGCCTATACACAACAGAGAGTAACGTGTTTTTGAAACGCACAGTTACAACTTCATAGAAGTCCGTGATTTTACAGAGTGATTCTAACAGCTCACAACTTACTTCGGTCTTTACAAACATGGCAATTAATACCACCACCTTGTCTGTTTTCTATATTCAAGTTGAAATGGAAATACCCAGGCAGCAGAAAGTAGTCAGCACTACAACGGTACCATGTATCCGTTAGCATGACGGCGTCAACGTTTGGTCCAATGCAATCAAACAAAACAGCAAGGTCACCGTGTTTGGTTTAGAGCGCAGCTCTTAGGCGCCCGTTTCCGGCTCGAGTGGCGTCGGCGTCGCTGTCGCCATCGGCGTAACCGTGTGGTGTATCATGGGAAATTACCCATGATGCACAAAGAGGGACCCTCGTGACGTCACTCGTCACGTCACGTGTGACGTCAAGGAGGTCCCCGGGCGGTGCATTATGGGACATTTCCCATGATGCACCGCGAGGGGAGGAGGAGGAGGAAGGAGGACGAGAAGAAGGGAAGAAGCAGGGGAGGAGGAGGAGAAAGGAAGGAGGAGGGGAGGGGGAGGAAGAGGGAGAAGAGAGGAGGAGGGGAGGGGAGGGAGCGGAGGAGGGTGGGGAAGATGGAGGAGGGGGAAGAGGAGGGATGAGGAGGAGAGGAAGGAGGGGGAAGAGGGAGGAGGAGAGGAGGAGCTTGAAGGATGAGGGAAGGAGGAGGAGGAGGGAGGGAGGAGGGGTAGCGGGGAGGATGAGGAGGAGGGAGGAGTGGTACTTCCCTCAGTACCCTTCCCTCCTCCTCCTCAAGAGCTAGCGCTCTCACTCGGCGTTACGAGGTGTTGTAAACGTCTTTCATTTTTCGCAGACCTAACATTAAGGTGAAGAAGTGCTAATTGAAATGCGGACTTACTTTGAAGTAATTTGTTTAATTTAGAAGGTAAAAAAGAGACGTCTGACATATCTGTATTAGCTTAACAATTCAAAAGAGATAAAAAGGGCAAAACTGGCCCGCCGTTAATTTACGGACGTCATCGACGCATGCTACTCTCACAAGCGGCGTTTGTTCGGCCTTTCGAGCAAAAATGCTACGATTCCGTACCCAAACAAACTTCCAGTCGCACTCCTCCTTTTTTGCCACTGTCATTCCAAGCAATTTCTTTACTGTGGGGCACAGATGCTCGTTTACGTAAACAGAGCCACTTGACGTAATGCCGATGTCACTGCAAGTGATGCGCCGTTTCTCGGTATCATGAAGGAGATTGTCCCGTCTGTCTTTACGCATGAATTGAACAACAATGTTCTTTGCTCCGCTGTTTGGAACAGGCACGCGGTGGCATGTTTCGATGTCGGTTTCAAGTATGGGCATGCCAATCACTGTTCCTAACTTTTCCACAATTTCAAGTACATTCTCATTTTGCTGGGGCGGGATTCTTTTTATTTCAATGTTTCCATTCCCGCTGTATTGTTCGCAGTTTACAAGTTGAGCTTCACATTCTTTGGTTTGATTATGCAGCAGCTTCTATTCCATTTGAAGCTCGATGTTATCTGTCTTAAGCTCCATATTTTCCGTCATGACTGTACTTAGTTTATCCCTCATCTCTTCAAACGTTCTGTTTGAATCTATACTTGTTTTGACTTCCCTTGGCTCCCCTCGACACTCCCTTTCAATCGAGGCTCTTTGCCCATTTTACTCGGTAGCGTAAAGGTACCTTTAGTTTAGGTTCCTTAGCTGAAGGTACCTGTAAAAACGGCGTTCGTGATCACAGGATAAATAAACGGAGCACTTTAAGTTGACGTCCATTGCATTCCTGCTAAACCGCGAGAGGATCACGTGATAAACAATTATTTCTCGAAATTGGTTTGACGCGCAGTTTTTGATTGTTCTGTGTGGAATATCACATTTAAAAACTAAATATTATTTACGTTTGCTTTTTGCGGCACTTCATTTTTACTCTAAGGAAAATGAAGTGCCTAAATAAGTCTTCTTTTCAAACGTCCGACCCTTCTGGCTTCCACTGGACCTAAATCGCCTGTGTTTACGAGTTTGTATTGCGAGGTGGGCGACCTTTTCAGTTTAGCAGCTCCATTTTACCGCAAAGTTTTCACAGAAGTAGCTAAATGGAGCCCGGCAGAAACGAATCACATCGGAGTCTTACGGTTACGCCAATCACGCCATCGAAACTGATGAACGACGACGAGGATAAAAGGTCCTGTGCGGGAGAGTCGGACGACTCGTCTACAACCTCGAAAAGGAGCTCGCTGTGGTTACGGTTAATTTCCACTCATTTTCACCAGAAACCAGCGTAGTTTACCAGTTTCTTGGTGGAATTATTACCGGCCGCCGCTTTCAGTTACCAGATTTCGGTGGATGTTTTACCGAAGCCACTTTCGGTTAAAATCCGGCAAAAACTTCCAGTGACATTCGGTGGAAACGGGTTAATTTCCTCTCATTTTCACCAGAAACCAGCGTAGATTACCAGCCTTTGGTGGAAATATTACCGGCAGCCACTTTCGCTGAAAGTTTTGCCACAACCACTTTCGATTACCCGTCACAGGAATCCTACCGGAAGCCACTCTCGTTTGCCGGACACCGAACTTCACTGGAAGCCGACGCAAGGGGAACGGCCAAAGGCAAGGAAGCCAACACGAACGGGGGGACTGAGTTTGTAATGGTGGCCGCCATTGCAGTGGCATTCCCATGAGTGCATGTTTCAGCTCGACACGACGTTGCAATCCTGCAAGAAGTTCGTGCAGCGAACTGTTTTGACGATCCAAAAAGGTGGGCAGAGATCACCGGTAACTTGCTATTTGCGACAGGCAAAAGTCGGTGACAGAACAGGTACGAGACCACTCGGGCGGCATTCTCGTGAGTGCGAGTTTTAGCTCGGGACGACATTGCAATACTCAAAAAGTGCGTGCAGCGAACTGTTTTGACGATCAAAAAAGGTGGGCACTTTGACCCGTTTTCATCCGAAACCAGTTTACCAGTCTTTGCTCGATTGTTTGCCGGCAAATAAATTTCGCTCGAATTCCACCGGCATAAGGTTTCCAGATTTCGCTGGAATGTCACCGGCAGCCACTTTCGTTTACCAGACGAACCGGTTTTGCTAGAAATCTTACCCGAAACGGGTGACTCACTTCCCTGCCTACCGAACTTCACTCGAAGCCGACGCCGACGGGAGGGGAAGCCGAGACGAGCCGGGGACTGGGTGTGTAATTATGGTGCCTCGCACCAAGGACGAGTCCCCACGAACATAGGCGTGCGCACGGGGGGGGGGGGGGGGGGCAGGGGAGGCGGCTCCCCCTCTAATCATCTAGGGGGGGGGGCGCAAAGTTGGCCTGACTCGAGGCGCGACTGCGCCGACGGTATGGTTTCTTTTTCGACGGCATAAAACACCGACGGGGGGGGGGGGCGCTCTGGGGAAACCTCGCCCCCCCTAATGAAAAATCCTGCGCACGCCTATGCCCACGCACCCTCTCCCCCTCGCAGTGGGTTCATGGGGAAAATGCGAGAGGGTCGTTTTGCTGACTTTTTTAAAAATTAAATCGGTTTCTTTGTTTGTAAACGAGCGACGGCCGACCAGGAACGAACGCTCAGTCTCGGCCTCTCGTTCCATGTGTGCAACCTGTACCTTCCAAAGCAGCTGGGTGTGCAGATGAAAAGAAAATATCTTTCAGTGACCCGTTTCTTGCGCCTTTTTGTCCGTCCGGCTTCAGAAGCATCCAGCGAGCGAAAAAGACTGTGCCCAAGATTTCTCAACGTCGGCGGATGTTCGTTTCGCGCGTTTGTGGTTTTCGCTAAGCGTGCTACTGACGCCTGGTGCACCCGCGGCGACGGCATCAGGGGTGACATCGTGAGTGTGCCCGGCATTTCTCAACAGCTGCGGATGTTCGTTCCGCGCGGTCGTGGTTTTCGCTAAGCGTGCTACTGACAGTGTGTATGTGTCCGCCCGGTGCACCCGTGGCGAAGACATCAGGGACGACATCGTGATCTGTGCCCGTGATTTCTCAACGGCGGCGGACGTTAATTCCGCGCGTTCGTGGTTTTCGCTAAACGTGCTACTGACAGTATACGTGTGTGTGTCCGTGTGGTGCACCTGCGCGGTTTTATTAGTTGAACTACCGTATACGTCTAGGAATTTACCCAGCGGCATTGTGAGTGCCTTGAAAGATATCTTTTGCGACAAAGAATTCGGTTGTTCCTATTTGGTCTGATTACTTATGTCTACAGCTGTGCGCATTGTTTCACTGGTATCGACCCTGTTAAATAAATACATAGAACCTTCAGGTTTATATGGACTAACCCCTTTAATTGTTACCGAATCGTCCAGCATCTGGTAAACATACACCAACCACGGTTCACAGGCTTTCTCCCAAGTGCCTTCCGTTGACGTCCGAAAAAAGAAATAAAAACGCGGTAAATTCCGGCAAATCTGGTGATCTTCTGGTGAATTCTGGCTTTACTGGAAGTGAAAAGAGTCCCATAATCCGGTAAAATAAATTTTTACTGGAAGTAAACTTTCGGTAAAATTCCAGTGACATTCTGGTAAAAACATTGGTGACATTCCGGTAAAAGTTCGGTAACATTTTAGTAAAACAACGAGTGACATTTCTGCAAACTACGGCTTTACTGGAAGTGAAAACAGTCCCATAATCCAGTAAAATATACTTTTACTGGAAATGGCATTCCGGTCAAATATGTTTTTAAGTAGGGTCGTGCTCGGGTTCGTAGCAGATGTTATCCACGTGCTACCGCTGCTACCTGCTAGCTGGAGTATGCGTTCCTCGTTTATGTATTATTCCATCACATTTGTGTTCCGAATAATTTCAATATTTCCTACTTATATAAATTCAATTTGTTATAATGCATTAAAAGAGATATATTTATATATCTGTGATTTTATTTTGAGTTCGGGGGTCTGAGGCAACTCCCTGTAGCAGTAAAGGGAGCTTGGCGAGCTCCGTTTAACACAGGACCTCCCTTAGCAAAAGGGACCTTTATACGCCGTGTGATTACGATCTCAAGCTCCCTTCACTACAGGTACTTGTGCCAAAGTACCTTTACGCTGCCGTCTGAATTGGGTATTAGTTCCCTATGCTCTTGTTTCATGTCTCGCTTGAGTTCTTCACATAGTTTTGTCAGTTCTTTAGCCACATGTGTTTGTTTATAACTATACAGTCACAAAATAATAAAAAAAAACACAAATACGCGTACACAATATACAGGTGAAAACAAAAGGCGCTTTGTTCAGCAGGAGAGGAAAAAAGAAGCGATAACAACAATACCTCACCTGCTAAAGCAGATTACAATATGAATAAACCACTTGCTGGGCGAGTGTCTGCTGCTGAACTGCGACGAGTTGGGCTCCGCGTTCTTGTTTTACAAGCCTCGATGGTGGTAGACACCCACTAGCGGCGATCCCTGGGTTTATGACGCAGCGATGACTGGCACCGATGGCTTGCGTCCCTCAGGCTTGACCACGTGGCGATGACTTGGCGTGCCAACGGATGATGAACAGCGAAAACGGGCCGATAGCTGACGCTGCGAAAGCAGATGACAAGATGAATGAAGCAGTGGCTGGACGAGTGTCTGCTGCCGAACTGCGACGGGTTGGGCTCCGCGTTCTTGTTTTATAGGCCTCGATGGTGGTAGACGCCTTCTAGTGGCGATCCTTGGGTTTATGACGTGGCGATGACTTGCACCGAGGGCTTGTGTCCCTCAGTGATGACTTGGCGTGACAACTGATGATGAACAGCAAAAACGGGCTGATAGCCGACGCTGCAGAAGCATTTGACAAGATGAATGAAGCACTTGCTGGACGAGTGTGTGCTGCCTAATTGCGGTGACATTGGTGACTGCTGAAGTCACCAAAGAAAGAACAGCTCAGAGTACTTGCTGGGGTTGATGCGCTGCAGGCTTCCTTGGAGGAGATAGCACGATTGTTCACGGAGGGAGGGCGGGCATTAAGTAGACACCAGAAGCAGACTTCCATGTTTGCAAAAGACCTAGACATAGATGGCTTCTAGAACCGGAGGGTTGAGGTGGTCGAGGTGTTGGCAAGGCAGGTGTTTTGGCAAGACAAAGAGGACGCCATATCCAGTTGAGGGGCGGCATTTCTGGAATACAAGAATTGTGTGAGATAGATTAATTTACCATTAATTGCCCATCGAAGACTGAGGCGTTTAGCCTTGTTTCTTACACAGTGAATATTGTATTCCGGAAAGACTACTTCATGTACTTTAAAGGGGCGGTGCAGCAATTTTATGGTGTAAAGAATTTGCATCTCGTCATTTTTACGTTATTTATCGTGTCCCGGAGAATAGAGAAAACACCTCCTTTATTAAAAATGTCGTGATTCCGCTGCATAATCGCAAAGCAAAGTCGAGCTTTTTCCCCCACCTGCAACCCCAAGTGGCAGCTGAAGGAACTACGGCGAAAAGATTACGTGACCTCGCTCGGCTCTAAGCTGCAGCATAACGCCCGCTAATGTCAGCAGAGAGAGGGAGAGGAAGCGTCCTCCGAGATAGCACACGGGAAGCTACACGGCACTCCGAATGACGTCACTGGGAGTGCGACCCGGTGTGACCCTGAAGACTGGGAGTGAGTTGAGGGGTGCCCGAAATGCCAATATTTATCTTTTTTTACGCAACAACTAGGACACGCAGGCGAAATCGGTTTTCTGTTCTTTACTTCAGAAGTGTCAGAGGGCAACTTCCACAAATCTTTGACCGAAGTCTGGAAATCGTTGCACCCCCTTTAAAGTCAGATAGATTGGTCTTTAGGAAGCAAACTCTGGAAAACCAAACGTTATTGGGGTCTGCAGACTTGGATCATGCACCCCTCATCGCACTACAACTACGCCAATTGCTGAGTTGTCGTGCGAATGGTGAACGCCGCCAACGTCGTCGCTTGCCGGATGCGGCTCGGAGAACTGCTTGGGGTACGCAGGAAGTCGCTGCTGCTTGAGGGGTGGGAAGAGGTCATCGGCCAGAGGTGGGAGCTGACACGCCGCACAAGCCACTCAGTTAATTACGAGGAGAGGCGTCTATACGAAGTGAGAGATACGTCTTTGCATTTCCGGAGGAGCCACAAATCACAAATCACAAACGTCGCATTGGAGAGCGGCGACATTATCGAACATAGACCGGGAACAGCGGGGGCAGGTGGGACGTGGGCTGGCGTTTGAAAGCTACAACACCAGCGATCAGCAATAGCAGGATTAAGGGCGGTTTATGGCGAGGGCGTCGAGTGAAGAACGCTCAGTCACTTGGCTTAGCGCCGGGCCTCCCCAAGAAGTCGCTTCCGCGGACGGCGATGTTTGATGGTGATGCTGCTGCCTGAAAGTGGCTTTGTAGGTGCTGATGGTTTGTCGATGATAGGCGATATTATGTCGAAGGGCCAGTAGCCCCGTTAGGCAGATCAGAAGACGGACAGTTCTAAAGTCGCCCCGTCATCAAACCGAACCTCTAAACATTGCGCAGAAGAAATTGACGGGCTAGATCCAACATACTTCCTAGAGAACGGACCAGGCATGTTAAACGTTCATATCGACCGGGGGGGGGGGTGACGGGTAGGTCTAATGCACATTCAAACACAGCTTTATTAGTCGCCATATTATCCTTTGGTTACTGTTAAAACAACTGGTTTGTAATCAACCTCGTTATGTAAACGAATGTAGCGTCTATGTATTTTTGTTTTTTGCAGGGTTTATAAAAGTTGTCTTGAAATGCCTTTACCGCGACTTGACCTCTACCTGTTTAGACTACGTTTATTGATCTTCGGTTTATCATTTTTTATGCACATAGCTTGAAGTCTAACATCCAGGCTGTTTGTAGTACCATGTATGTCTGCTGAAACCCGTCAACAACCGCATCATTGCGTGTGCTGTTTGTAACATGTTCGTAACTGTTGTACTATGTAGAGCGGAAATAGGCGATTGCCTTTTTGAAACAACTCTCGTGTGAATAAATTACATTTGATTGTCGTTCAGTGGTGCGCACATCACAATAAAGGGAAGGCGCAACGCAAGCGGACGCGAGAAGTTAGTAAACTAAATACTGTGGGGGCACCATCTTGAAATACATGACAATAAAAACGAAACATAAAAAGTGGTTAGTTTCCCCATCCGTGATGAGAGGGCGCTTTTACGAGTTTGAATAATTGTTTGGGGAACATTCGCTCTTTTTTAAATTATTTGATTGTCAAATCATTTAAATTGTGTGAATAATATTGTATGCGTTTAGTTCAACAATGTATTTTTATTCACACAAGGCCTTGATCACATGGTTTGCGATTATCACAGGCTTATAGTACAGTGGGCAATCTGTGTATGATAAACTGTGGTACACACCTCGACAGGGGCGTAAGCAGCGGCGTTGTGTCCGACGACGCCCACGTCGAGAACAACAAAATATACATTGAAAACAATTTCTAACACTTGAAACAAATGTATAATTACTTAATCGTGAGTTGTGCGCCACCTTAGGGACGTCTGATTACCTCACCGTTCTGCTAATTCCTCAAATAATCACGCAATGTTTCTGAAATTTTGTTTATTACTCTGAGATAACAAAGTCGTTTGCTCCTAGAGCTCAGAACCCCTCTATTTGTTGTAATGGTGGGGACAGAATCGCGTTCTTTTTTTTTTAACTTCAGTTTTGCGAATCTTTTGCACCTCTGTGAAATTTATGATAACATTATTTTGGAAATGGTAGAGTGTTTATTCAATGACCAAAACCCTCGCGAAAAAAATGTTATAAGCGTGCTGCGAAATCTGTGGCAGAGCTTATTTCTGGGTAATAATTGTTTTCTTTGTAATTTCAGTTTATTTGTGCACCTCGTGTGCAGTCAGAACACGCGGTTATTTCTGCATTTCAATTTAGAATGTGGGATATACGGCGTAGGACATATAGTCCTCATACTTCCCATTTCTGGTTAATATTAGGGCTGGGCAGCTCTTTTGGGAATCCAAAAACTGCCTTCGTGCTGCTATCCTGTTCACTTGGTATTGAAAGCAGGGTAGACGCTATCCGTAAATTATTTCAATCGTGTCTTCGGTTACGGACACGTGATTGTAGTCTCCAAGCGGGCAGAGTACGGCACCTGCCTGAAGAACACAGCTTGATAGACCACTCACTTAGCATCCACTGCACTATCATCGTTAGAACATACCAACAAACGTTTCCACAGACTAGTCCTCTTGCTGTTCATTGCTGGGATGCCCCGTGAAGATAAGCCTTTGGTGAGCACACCCTCCTGCAGATCTTGAAGAGGCATACTTAATTTTCGTGCTGGGGAGGAGAAGGCAGGTTAAACAGTGGATCAAGGGGGATGTTTACTCATCATGTCTTCAGCAACCCATCTGCTTCCTTCTCCCCAGCATTTCTTTAACTTGCCCCAAATTCTTAGCTGCGAACGGTGTGGCTGGCATGGATTTTAACGTATTCGAAAGCTACCAGAGCTATGCGTGCTGGAAAAGTCTTACGCGTACATCGGCAACAAGCGATTTCTTCAACGAAGGGAAAAAATTCCTGTGGTGTGGTTTGGTTCGGCAAATGACAGCTTGTGCCACATCGTCTTGCGTCTTCACGCAGCACTTCCATCTCGTTTTTGTTTCTGTGGTTGTTCTGCAGGGCCCGCATCGACATATATTGCAGAATACGTCTTTCAAGTCCTCCAAGTTCATGGTAAGTGCAATAAAACCTACTTTTTGGCAACGGGTGACCGCTGTTCTACGGGTACGCTTTCAGATTATCTTTAAAATTGGGCAGTGTCTATTCTCCCGGCAGCCGGGACAATAATTTCCCCGAAATTCTACCGGCGGTGGCCTCCCTTTAGCTGTCTGAGATCATGTGACAACTGACGGTAGACTACTGACTTTGCTTGTTCGCCACGCATTTCGTGGAAACACGTTTTATATACAACCATTTGTGGATACACGTTTCACGGACACGTTTCGTCGACCCTAACATACCACCTACACTCGTTACAGGAATTGCACGCTGCACGAAAAAGTTTTTCGCGGGTGTGTTACTGGCCGGCAGACCCGTCCACACAGCTTCGAGGCGACATATTGCGGAGGCTTATTACAAAACGTTAACTCAAGTTGCCTATTGCACAAGCCATTTGCGGCAACAATCTAAAATGACTTGATACCACAAAAAAAAGCAAGCTAATCACAGTTCTTTGTAAAACAATCTGCCGATGAAATGTCGTACAAATGTACTGATTCTCATCGCCAATGAGAGGTGTCTGCCGGGAACATTTCGGAGAAATTATTTTTCCAGCTGCTGGAAGAATAGACAATATAAACTAGAATTACCCCGGTCCTTGTTTGCTTTGCAATCTTCTAAGCTGTATAAAAGCTTAGTAGTACCTCTTTACATTTCGCAGGTTGCCTACACGTTTGTACTTTTTTATCGAACATGTAGTGTGTAATAAACTTCTAGCATATTTCAAAACATTATTTTGTGCCTGTTTTTCTGCCTGTGACACTTGCGCGAGTACACTTTCTTAACGGGTTTCTTTTATGCTTTGAATCGGTTAATTCAAGTAAGGAAGTCTTAAATAAGTTTGAGACCTTCCGGACGGTACCCATTTCGTGTTAACGAATTATTTGCCTAGGTGCCAGATGCTAACTTGAGAGCGAATCATTTCAACAAACATTGGTTAGCGAAGGGAATGCTGCGACTGCCTTCCTTGGCTTGATCGCGTCTGTTCATTCGCTTGTGCGTGATATATTCAGTTGAATATTTCATAAGTCGCTGATGGTGGCCTGTCATCATTGACCTCACGCCGACTTAGCAGAGCTGGCGGGAGAACTTTTAGTCTATTGTAAGCCATGTTCTTTAGAACATCGCGATGCTACAGACACGAGTGAACTTATGTAGAGCCTTGAAGGTCATTAACTTACGCGAAAAAGAAATATAGTGGTCGCTACAGAACAAACAATGTTCGAGAAAGAGCGGTATGTATGTGTTGCGTGGGTGCATGCACTTTTCGAAATTACAAGCCGCATGCTGATATTTTTGCATTGATAAACGAGATTTTTGGTTGGTGATTTTTAAGTACCACGAGACATTTGGGCGATTGCGTTGATTTTAGTTTCGCTTTAGCTTTATTAAAAAAGTGGAAGCAGCCCTTCATTCCAACACTGATGCACCAGGGGCTTTCATAATGGCATTTTTACTGTAATAGCTTGTATTGCCCTGTACCAGTTCATATTGCTGCAAGCTGTACCACTTGCGTTACAGTCTTAAAAAAAATCAACAATATCAGTAAAAAAAGCTGCTTTGATATGGATAAGAATAAAGTTATCGCTTTCTTTACCGGCGTTTCTTTTTGTTTTACTTTTAATAGTACAAAGATTAAGTGAAAGCGCAGTCGTTCTTTTTTTATCTAATGGAAGCACGTGCAGTGCTTGCAAGCTTCTCAGATTAACAAGCATTAAATGAAAATATTGAGGTTTAAAATTTGTGGCGTTTCTTCTATTTGGTTTTATTTTGACGCATCCGCTTCTGCTACATTCCCGAAGTCTCAGACTCCGTACCTGAGGTACTCAAAGCTTCTCTTTATCATTAGTGCCCGTAAGCTTGTGTCAAAGTGAAAAATATTGCAACTGAACATCGTTGCACTGTCCCTTTTAAATAGTTTTTTTTTTGTCATTTGCAGTTCAGGTTTTTTTTTAGTGTGGGAACACGGACAATCCGTTGTCTCACGGACGCCTGAAATGGTGGTTGCAAGCAACGTCTTCGCATGTAGTAGGTACTCAAAAAGTTAAATAGGTATTGAGCGAACCTACAGGAGTTTCGCTTGTCAATGATATGTAAAGGTTTCTGGGCTGAAGATCTCAAACTTGACCTCCCTAAATTATTCACAGTCCTCTGAGAAACACCCACATTTTCTGGCAGTCTGCTATAAATTATATATAAAGTGTTTAACTACAGCCAGTTTCTGCCATTGACTGGGCGAAAGTGACTTGTCAGTGACTGGCCAAATTTTAATGGCCAATGGTTGGTCAAAAGTGAAGGGCCAGTGAGTGGCCAAAAGTGCCTAAAGCTAATGGCCAGCGTATGGCTTAAAGTAATTGACGAGTCACCAGTAAAGGACCAAAACACTGCTATTGCCAAACACTTTGTCCAAGCTTGGGCATCGAAAATCTCGTTGGCCATAGTGCACTTGCCAGCGATGGCCCATTCGCAACATGCTGCTTGGGCGGCGTCTATTGGACCAAGAAATGCCATAACGCAACGCGCGCAGCCACGTGTAACTACCGTCACATAATAATAATAATAATAAGAATAATAATAATAATAATAATAATAATAATAATAATAATAATAATAATAATAATAATAATAATAATAATAATAACAGTTTATTCACAGATCCGCATCACGGTACAGAAAAAACCGTCTCACAAAAGCACTTGCGTGCTTGTGCGTGAGAACGGGCAGTCCACTGAAACAATAGTTTTACGCGGGTACTCGGTTTTTACAATCCTACAAACATTTTCTTCAAGCATCTATTCAATGTTGAAGCACAAAGGAAAAAAGCAAACACAAAACATATCGTTACAATTTAGACATCACGTCTACAGTACTAAGGAAATAGGATGTTCCAAATACTCACAAACAACAAAAGAGCAGTCATGATACCCAGGAACGACAAAAGCGAGCATAAGGTATCGCAAAAGAAAAATACACAATGGCAATAAAAAGAATAACAAAAAAAAACACGTTTGGTCAAGGTATTTGGTGGAAATCTACAAGTAATTGTAATATCATACTCAGGGAATTGGAGAACGCACGCATGAAGATTCCATTTCCATGTTAATTTTGTACTATGCAAAAATACGCAGTAGAAAAAAAATGATGAGTTCATGAGAACGACTTGTTAACCTTCACTTTCCTGTCTACACCATTTCCTCATTTCCTTTTTTACAGATTTTAAAGAGCGGAGAGTGAGTAAATTTTCAGGAAGTTGGTTGAAATATGTGGGCACATAAAATTTTCGGAGCCTAGTTCCATAGTTAGTATATATTTTTGGTATCTGAAACTTTTCCGTTTTTCTCAGTTGCCTTTGTTTGATGGTATTTATTTTGAACTCGGATGTGAAGTAATGATTCGTTAGAATGACAAATTTGCGCAGTTTATTTACTGTTAATAGGTCAAGTTCTGACAGCTGATTTTCAAACACCATATTTTCCAGTTTGGTTCCATACTGCGATGTTCCGCACCATCCTTTTCATTAACTTATTCTTTGTTCTTTGATTTTTTGAAGTTGGAGCAGGATGCATAGATAGTAATTACATACCTTAGTTTTGACTCTGCTAACATTTGATAAATTAATCGTCTTAGCCTAATATCCGCGGCGTTTCGCAATCTGTATAAATAGGATGATATTGTTCGTAAGTGATTTATTAGATGCTGTACATGGGAATTCCAGGACAGATGCTCGTCAAAATACAGGCCTAGATATTTTGCCTGTGTGGTATATGAAAGTGGCGTACAACTGCACTGGGTGCACTGACTTGTATGCAAAAAGATGGGTTTTGTAAGGTTAATACGCCTTTGGTGCGTTCGAAAGCACATTAGTTGTGTTTTTTGAATATTGACAAATATAGAGTTTTTAGATAGCCAGTGCATTACTTTATTGATGTCACTCTGCATGATCTTGACTGCCGTATCATAATTTTCATTTGCCAGGACTAATGCAGTATCGTCAGCGTATTGATAGAGGTTAGATTTTAGAGGTAATAAGGCTAGATCGTTCATGTAGATGTTGAAAAGCATAGGGCCTAAAACAGATCCCTGCGGCACGCCGCAAGTTGACTGCACAGCGTCACTGATGCATTTTTCTATCTTAACTCGTTGCGCCCGGTTGGAAAAGTAATTTTTAAACAAGTCTAGGAATAATGCCCTCGAAAGCCAAGGTTTTCTAATTTATGTAGCAATATGGTATGGTCAATTGTGTCAAATGCCTTTGTCAGGTCAAGAAATATTGCAAGTATTATATTATATAGAATCTATTTTTTCATTCATGTAATCTGTCATGTCTTCAAGTAAAAGCGTAGTACTTAATTGTTGCCGAAAGCCATACTGCGTGTTGCTAATTAGTGAATATTTGTCACAAAGGAGGTCATGATTCTTAAAACAAATTTTTCCATTATCTGCGAGATGACGGACATGAGTGCGATAGGCCTGTAGTTGCCTAATTCCTTTTTCACTCCTTTTTTATAAATAGGCCGGACTATCGCAACTTTAAGGTCATCCGGTATAATTCCTGTCTCCAATATTCCATTTATTACCGCCAACAAAGCATGTTTTAAGTTGTTATAGTTCACTTTTATATCTCGTGGCTTTAGTTGATCATATCCCGCTGGTTTTACGATTGACATACTGTTAATTATATCTTCTAGATCTGTATCTGTCATTAGTGGTAAGTATGCAGAGTTCGATACATTCGACACTGGCTTTGCAGTCTCAGTAGCATTGCTTACTGGTCCACGCAAAACTTGTACAACTTTAGCGAAGTAATTATTGAAATTGTTACTGAGGGTAGAGTAATCGGTGGCTCCAAAGTTTTTCTTTATACATTCGTCAACGCTGTCTTTAGGTGGTTTTCCCATAATTTGATTTACAATATTCCACGTTTTCCTTAGGTTTTTCCCACAATTTCGGAGTTGTGTCACATGAAATTTCTTTTTTGCTAGTCTAATTTTCGCCGTCACTCTATTCCGTATCTGCCTGAACTCTTCCTTTAGTGTTGCATCTTGGGGGTTTTGCTTACATCTATTCCAAAGTCTACTTTTTTCATAACTTAGTTCTAGTATTTCGTCATTAATCCAAACAGCTCCCGTCTTCCGCTTTTCTAGTCTTATTTTTTTAATAGAGCTGTTATATTCCTTTGAATATTTCTATCACTCTTTTGTAAAGGTTTAGGTGGTCTAGGATGCAGTAAAGCAATCTAGTTATATCCTTTAATTTTGCTGTCTATTTTTTATTATCTAGAATTTCTTTGTATTGTTTTCCAGGCGAGCTTTTGCTTTCGACCTCACGCATAACCTTTAGAGCGACAAAATAGTGATCGTGCTACTTTTTGTTTTATTATTGCCGCTATAAAATTTAAGGTACAAGTGCGCACTATTATATGGTCGATACAAGTTTTTGTTACTTTAACACCCAAGTATTCTTCCCGTGTGTAACCGTTAATCATATTTTCCAACCCGTAGTTTGCCAATATATCAAGATATTCTTCAACTCCGGTTTTGCTGCGGCACATAACATCGATGTTGAAATCGCCTGCTAATACGACATGATCATTATTATTAAAGGTGTTCAAGAGTTTTATGAACTCTTTGTAGAATAAGTTCAGATTACCACTGGGTGGTCTATAGAACGCACCTACCGTAAATGACACTTCAGGCTTATGAACAGTGAAGACAAGAACTTCTGCATGATTCATAAACACCTCGGCACGGTCTGAAGACCAATAATTTTTTATGTAAGCTAATATTCCTCCCCCTTTCTGCCCTCTCGACGTATTAAAATTGAATAAAATCCATCTATATGAAACGGTAACGGTTCTTTTGCCTCAATGTTTACTTCAGTTAGTATTATTACATCGATATCTTCGAGCGAACTAGCAAGGTATACGCACTGATGTGATTGCTGCGCCAATTGCGCCAAACTGCGCCAACGGGCTAACCCTGCTACATCCGGCTACATTTTGCCAAATTATGGGTAATCTGCGCCAAGCCTGCGCCAAAACCTAATTTCTGACGGCATTCAAAACCGAAACTAAACTGAGCACCGTAATTGAGCACGCCTGTGTTATGTGGCGCAAGCGTGCCGCCTGACACCAAGTACCCTAGGATCAATTGTTCATCCGGTCCTTGCATGGTTTTCCCGCCCGTCTCGCGCTCTCGTCGTCTCGTCTCGCGTCTTTTTTTAAATATTTTCAACGGTAGACGCTGGTCTGTGCGGACGCTCCGATGCTAGCGTGCCGAGTACCAGCCATGCCGTCATGCTGTGAAACGAAACCACGTTTTTGTGCGGCGGGAGTTACTTTGTGAGCTGAAGCACTCGCTCCTGAAAACAAAGGCCGTGGGAAAACTATTTTTGGTCTCTGCCTTCCAGTCACCATGGTTGCGCGACGTCCAGTGTTGCCGTCCCCACGTCGCTGCAGATATGGCACTTTCTAAAATGAAACTAGGTACCGCCGCATGTTCATCGACATTCCTGTTCTTGTTTAAATCATGCGTTACTACAAAATCCCTCTTTAACTCAAAGACTGCTCAGTCGAAGTATTGACTACCTAGGTTTCTCTCGGTGGGCTTTCTTTCGAGAGGGACCCCCGTACGTGAAAAATGTGCCGCGAAAGAAAGTTGGTGCAGAGAGATGAGCTAAAGAAGGCAATGTCTGCGCGCTGAACCCGCACAGCGCGCTTGTTTGTCTCGAGTTCAGTCATTGAAAAAAGTGCTCAAAAACTTTTTGACCCTGGCTCGCGATGCCTTGCATCGATGCGCTCGGGTTCTTTTTTTTCTTCTTTGTGTGTGTCTGTGTGTGTATTTAGCTTGTACCTTGTTTGCCGGCCTGGCAAGCACGCTCGCTCGACAGTTACATTTTGCATACAATTTCGGTAATCAGTTGGCGACGGAGCGGAGTGGCATGGTTTCGGTTTCGATCGAACAGCCGTTGTCTCCGCTTGCGCGACGAAGCACGCGCAACTGCAAGCCTGCCGAAGTTGCCCTCACGTGCATGCGAACAGGATTGCGCGACAGAGGCACCAGCCGTGACTAGGGTGCCTTCGTCGGGACGCTTGCAACCCATTGTTTCACATTTGCTTACTTTTGACGAAAATCTTGCACGTCAGGAACAAGTAAAACGGTGGCAAGCGATTTTTCGGAATTTCTCGGCAGTGCCTGCAGCACTGTACACTTGTGGGATGTCTCAGCAATAAAAACACAAGCAGCGAGTTCCGTCACAACACGTCAGATCAGAACACAACACAAAGTGTCCTTCGTTGTACAGCACTTAAAACAAATATTTTTATTTTTTCTAAGAATATCTGTTTCAAAAGCCACTTTTGCTGCTCTAAAACAGTGTCTTTGCTGCTCCAAAAGCCACTTTTGCTGCTCCAATACACTGTTTTGGTTGCTCCAAAGGCCACATTTGCTGCTCCAAAACACTGTTTTGGCTGCTCCAAAAGGTGCTCCAAAACGGCTTAAGCCAATCACATCACTGTATACGTTAAGTTCATCCCAATGCTTTTTAATGCTCCTGATGTTAATTTGAACGACATGTAGAAGCTGTTCTTCCTGCTTCCCCTTATTTGCTACAATATTTTTTACATATCTATTCCAGTCGTTTAGTGTGCTACATGTGGCCATTTTATCGGATTTTGTTCAAGTCATCTTCCCTGTCGATACGTATCACTGCCGATCCTGCCCTTTGTCTGACCAGTATTTTTCCATTTCTCATCCAAACAAAGCTGTATCCCCTTTCCCTTGCACATTCCCTTGCGTTCCAGAACAACCATTTCTGCAGCTTTGTCAGGTTCTCATTCATGAAGATATGATCAGCCTTTAGCGCGGTCCGCTTGCTGACCCACCGGTCTCTTTCCGATCTGTCGTTGAATCGGACAATGATCGGAGCAATCTTATCATCTCTCGCTCTTAGTCTGTGCATGGCTTCGATCTTATCTTGTTCTGGAAAAGGTAGTTCTAGCCTCGCTGCTAGATTTTTCAGAATTGTTGGTAGGTCTTCGTGCACGTGTGGGGAAATCCCATGGATTTCAATGTTTCTTCTTCGTGAATATTGCTCCATATTTTCAACTGCCCACTCTAGGTCTTTTATTCGCGCGTCATTGTCAAATGCAAGCTGTTCAATCTCCTTTGTTCTTTTCTTTAGGTCGTTCGTGACAGTTGCTAGTGAGTCCATCTTTTTTATCAAATCGTCGTACTGTTGAGATAGCAAGTTCGCTGATTTTTCTATGGATTCAATGGTTTTCTCTTGATTATCTAGTTTTTGGATCGTAGTGTCGTGTTGCGCAGACTGCAGATTCAGCTTTTTTTCGGTGTTTTCAATCCTAGTTAAAACCGCGGTCATCTTTTTGTTTGTCTGCACTATTTGTGCCATTATAGCCGCTTGCCCGTGGTCTGAAGTTTACGCAGTGACCTGTGCAATCTGGTGATCCCCCTGCTGCCTTTGACATTGGGTGCTCAGTTTACAAGTTGTACACAGCCAAGTCAGCGGATTTACTGCGTTCTTGGCCTTTTTGGTGACACCCGAGGACTTCCCAATATGGTACAGGTTGTTAAATTTTGTGCATTTTAACACTGGATTATCACCCGTAACTTCTTTCATACATTCTAAGCAAACATTTTCTTCGCTGTCAGACATAACTCAGTACGAGAAAGCGCAGTCCAGCAGAAGTGTACGGTGCAAGAAAGAAAAAAAAATGCACCCACCTGAGGAGCAGAACGAGAATGTTATGTTCCGCTCGGTCACTCCGCCGGACTGCGCTGGTTCCCAGTCCGCTGTTTGCTTATATGGGCGATGTCCCACGCTGTCTGGTAGGCGTTGCCGGTTATCAGCCGCCTGTCGCCCGGTCGTGCGGTGTGCCGTACGGCTGTGGTAATGTTGCAGCCGTAGTGTCGATCGTCTGGCCCGGTTTCTTCGTTTATCCTGAGGAGCAGAACGAGAATGTTATGTTCCGCACGGTCACTCCGCCGGACTGCCCTATCGACACGCTAAATTTGTCAACAAAAAAATTCTCCACTAAATATACCGGAAACTTTTTCCGCCAAGTTTAGCGTAAAATTTTCTGGCTAATTATAGTTGCAAAATTTTCCGCCTTATTCAGCTTAAAAATGTCACGCCAGATTAAGCGAAACATTTTTCTGGTGAATTTAGCGGGAAAGTTTCCTGATAACTTTAGAAGGAAATTCTTCCGAAAACTTAGCTGAAAATACTTTGCAACATTTCGTGGAAAAATTCTACTAAAATACGTGACGTTGTGTGATGTCACGTGACGCGCGACGCTACCGACTAGAACACGCACACACGCTTTTATGGCTTGGGAACGAGCGCAGGTTTGATAAGAAGGCTTTGCGAACGGGGCATGATACGGCTATCGGGTTCCATTTATTGATTGATTGATTGGGGTTTAATGGCGCAGCAGCGACCAAGGCTATAATACGCCTACAACTAGGACTATTGCTAAAATCAAGGTTAAAGAGAAGAAAGAGCTATAGTAGCTTGTAGTTTAATAAAACAATGATCATGAAAGTACAAGCGCATAAGATGCGGCAATGAATACGACGAACTATTAAAATTATAGCTGGTCCAGGAGTCTTATATCCTTAAAAAAGTTGAAAACACACTTTTTATTTATTTATTTATTTATTTTACCCTCAGGGCCTGAAGGCATTACAGAGGGGGAGAGCGTAGGCAGGGAAAATATAACAATTCAGCAATACTAAAACAAATAAAAAGTGAACAAACAGGTCAGAAATCAGCGCAAAAATGGTTATTTATGGCACTTCGAAAAAGATTAGAGTCTGTTATGGCAGCAATTAAACCGGGAAGGTGGTTCCATTCTTGAGCTGTGCGTGGTAGAAAAGAGGAATGAAATGCGTTGGTTAATGAGCTTGGGACTCCAACTTTGTGTTGGTGATCTACACGAGGCGAGATGTAATAGGGGGAGTTATGAAATGGTCGCGTAATAGGGGATTATGAAAATAAATTTTATGAAAAAGGCATAAGCGTGAAATTTTACGGCGAAGTGAAAGAGATGGTAAAGATAAATTATTCTTCATTGACGAGACACTGGCGGTGCGGTGATAGTTCGATAGAATGAAACGAGCTGATCTATTTTGAATGGATTCTAAAGCAGTGATGAGGGTAATCTGATCGGGATCCCAGATGGAGGCTGCATACTCCAGCTTAGGTCTTATTAATGTTTTATAGAGGACCAATTTAAGTGAAACAGGTGCCAAAGAAAAATTCCGTTTTAAATAACCCAGCATGCAGTTAGCACGATTAGTAACATATTCTATATGGGGTTTCCATGAAAGGTTAGAAGTTAAGTTAACACCAAGATATTTGTATGACGACACTTGTTCTAAGGAGTTGCCATCAAGGTAGTAAGAAGGACTCTCACTAGACTGACGGGTTACTCTCATGTGTTTACATTTACTAGTGTTTAGTTTCATTAGCCACAACTCACACCAACGAGAAACAGAGTTAATATCAGACTGAAGTGTGAGCGTGTCTTGGTTATTTCGGATTTCACGGTATATTACGCAATCGTCGGCATAGAGACAGACGGATGATGACATATTAACTGGTAGGTCGTTAATATAAATTAAGAATAGTAAGGGGCCTAGAACAGACCCCTGGGGAACACCAGAGTTTACTGACGCAAGTGGAGAGTTTTCATTATTGACTGTTACAAATTGCGAACGATTAGTAAGAAAAGAATGAATCCATGCAAGAACGTTAGGGTCAATGTTAAGTTTAGCAAGTTTCAATAGTAATAGTTTATGACACACTTTATCAAAAGCTTTTGCAAAATCCAAGAAGATGCAGTCCACCTGGGAGCCTTGGTCAATGAGAGAATGAATGTCGTGAGTGAAAGATAGAAGCTGAGTTTCACATGACAATGATTTACGAAATCCGTGCTGAGCTGTGGTGAAAAAATTATTCATTTCTAGGAAGTTTACAAGATGGGAAAATATGATGTGCTCGAGAAGTTTACATGGGATGCTGGTTAACGAAATGGGACGATAGTTATGAGGAGAATGTTTGTCACCAGCTTTTGGAATAGGGACCACCTTCCCCACCTTCCAGTCCGAGGGTAGGTCACCCTCTTGGAGTGACTGTTCGAATAATTTAGCAAGAATAATTGAAGAATATAACTTGGTGCTTTTAAGAAATTTTGAATTAATGCCGTCCACTCCTGAAGAAGAAGACAATTTCAGCCCATCTATAATCTTAACTATACCAATAGGGTCAACAAGAATAGCATCCATTGGTAAATAACCGGCACACACAATTGAAGGGTAGCTTATGTTACTAATATCGGAAAATGATTCAATAAACACATTATTTAGTATATTAGCGCAGTCATCACTAGAGGCACTATCACCACTTGACGTTTTGAGTAAAATTGAAAAAGTGTCTTTTTTGTTGACAGTACACTTAGCGGAGCGCGTTGGATGCAGTACAGTTCACACGGAAAGAATAAAAACACAGAAAATATACGAGGGACAGACACACACAGTTCTTTCAACGAGCAACTACATTTAAATGATGCCCATTACACTATGATGAAACACTTTGGTCACGGAGAAAATGAAGTGAAGACGAAAATACTAGAAGATACTAGAAAAAGATAAAAATGAAGATAGCTGAATTAAACCTCCTGAAAAGGAAGAAGAAGAGGAAAACTGTAGGAGATTTTTTCTTCTATGACAGCTCCGGCGCTAGGAAATCCATCTCTGATGTCGATAACGACAGCGAGGGCTCTGAAACATTGTCTGTGGCAGTTTTGATCTTAAATGCTTCGATTATCTCTCGCCCATACTTGTCCTTGTGTAAGCCTAGCACGGTAGTGTTTTCATAGCTAGGAGAGCACCCTTGGCAGGTGCGGGCATGGACAACAATTGGATGGTAGGAGTCGGATGACGCCTTGTTGACTTCGAGAAAGTGTTCCCTAAGGCGAACGTTGAGGCATCGTCCCGTCTGGCCGATGTATTGGCTGCCACAACTCAGAGGAATAGAATAAATTGGCTTTTCTTGGCATTTGACGTATTTGTTGGAGTGTTTGATGGTGCATTCTGGTGGACGACTTTCGTTATTTACCCTTTGGCACAGTTGTTTTAGCTTCATTCTACATGTGAATACCACCTTCGTGTCGAAGCGGGCAGCGAGACTCTTCAGGCGATGGGCAGTATTATGTACATATGGAATACAAGCCGGGCGTGTGTGGCTGTGTCCTTTGTTGTTAGTTGATCGACGGTTGGGGTCTGTAATGAGATGCTGAAGGGTAGTACGGAGGAGGTCTGCTGGATACCCGGCTTGGAGAAGGCGGTCATGCTGACGTTGGACGCTTGCTGATGAGAGGGTGGGGACAGGATTTTGAACGAGAGGAGGCAAACAGGGTTCGAATAATTCCAAAAGCTTTTTTCAAGCCGACCTAGCAGTGATTTCTGCGAGAAAAGGGGGACCAGTGCTTGGGTCGGTGCTGGAAGACTCCGCTCGCCTGGGCGCGAGGATCCGCGAGATGACAGCCCACCCTGGGGTAGGTAGCGGTGTTGGGTTTTCCCCTCACAATTGGACTTCCATCTACCGCATCATGCAAACATGCTCGAAAGGAGATCTCCCAAGAAATTAGGCTCATGGAGAATCTGCTCCCCGGCCTCATGACTGAATCTTTGTTTCTGTGTATGGGTCCCATCCTTCGTTCATCTTTCTTCCGACCTGAGCTACCAGACTGCTGGATTCCGCATGGAACATTATCATTACATCAATATACGCATCTTGACGCAAGGCCATCAAAGCAGTGTTTGACGCTCTAGTCATTTTTTGTGACCATCAATTTTCCCCTGGTACCTTGGAAGTGCTTTTCTTTGGACCCCAAGTTTCTCCAGATCTTTACACCTCAAAAGTTTATCGATTGACTTCGGCACATCAAGTCGCCTCGCATATTCAAGAACAGAGCGGTCAGAGTTTTTGAATGGGGAGGTTCGCTCCATCCGCTACCAGCCCCCTCCGAAAGCAGAGAGGATCCCGATTCGGAAATCACTCTAAGAGCTGCGCCGGAGGCAACTTAAATGGCTTGAATCAGACAAGACCGGTGCTTCTGTGGTATTGGATCAATGAACCCATGATGAGGTCACGCCGGTATCGGAAAATTATTTTGATCAATTAAAAAAGGTCATCAGGATCTCTGCGCGCAAAGGCAAAAATACTGTGCACCTTGATGAATCGGCCCATTCTAAAAGAAATACTCGGATCACCTGCAAAACAATATTGCCCGTATTTTTTACAATTAAGACAAATGGAAGGCGTGCCGCTCAGAAGCATTGTATCTGAAAGAGGTTGTGGAAGAAACATTTGGCCTTATTTCTACAGAAACATCTCACCACGGTTACTATCCTCCAGCCCTTTAGGATTTCAAGCTCCCCAGAAATTATCCCGCACCTTACCTCCCTACACTCCATTACGCATCCACACTGCATGCTTTCTGGGGATTTAGAAGAACTCTAATCCAGTCTTAACCCCCTAATTCTCTTGAATTTTGTGTCTGATGCAATTCATGAACACAGTCCCTGTAAGTTTTGCAACACCCCAGGGATCTCAGTACAGAACCTCAGAGGTCTACTTGCCTCGTACCTTCAGTCAACTCTCGTTGAATACAACGGCAAAATATTAAGGCAAATGAAAGTTGTTTTTATACCTTCCTGCCTAGCCCTTGTAGTCAGTGAAGTTTTGCTCATTGTGACGATTCGTTGGGACCGTCAAGAGAAATGGGCTCCAAGCTCAGGAAAGACACGTCAAACTCCGAGATTCCAAGCAGAACTTCTTCTTTTTTTATTTTTATATCTCCTTTCCTCGCGCTCCCGCGGGCGGCACTGGAGCTCGCACGAGCCACACGAGTCATGTTCTGCGGCTCGTCACAAGCCAGGGTTTTAGAAACTGTCGACCCGACAGTGCGTTTTCATGAGACAAAAACAAAACAACATTAAACAAATACCGCGCTCTGAGATATGCACGCGAGTGAATAGATATGTACATACAAAATGCTAAATCAGAAGTCACCCGACTAACAAGTGCACACACTATAAATTCCAAACGTTCTGTCATTGGGTAGAGACTGTGAAAATGCAGCGATTGGTGTAAGATACTGCTTTAGTTTCTCCACATGCACTACATCGTGGCCATTACCGTCCATGAGTTCAACCTCTTGATTCGCAGGAGAGAGCCGGCTCACTATTCGGTGAGGGCCAGAGAACAGTCGTGTTGCCTTGAGCCACACGGGTAATGTCTTTAACAACACGATTTGGCCCTTCGCGAAGGTTATGTACTTGTGTCCCCTGTCGCAGTAGCTCTTTTGTTTTTGTTGAGAGAGCTTGATGTGCTTGGCGGCCAGTTTCCGAGTTTGGTTCAGTCTCTCGTGAACAACGATTGAATAGTCTGATGTATCACGTAGTTCAAGGAGCTCCTGGTGGCCATAAACGACATCAAGGGGGAGCATAAGGTCACGACCGTAGACGAGCAAGACAGGTGACTGACGAACGATGTCCTGGAATCCAGTATTATAGCAGAAGACAACGTAGGGAAGGACGTCAACCCACTTGTCGCCTCCGGCTGTATTGAAATTGATAATCTGCTTGAGCCTCTTTTCGCCCGCTCGCAGAGGCCGTTCGCAGCAGGATGGTACGCTGTCATAGGCAAGTGCTGGATGCCACGGTGCTGAAGGTACGCCGAAGTCGAGCGTGCCGTCATCTGAGAGCCACGATCAGTGATAATCACTGTTGGGCAACCGTGCTTTAAAATGATTCGACGCTCAATAACTTTTTCTTCCGGAACCGCTTCAATGTTTCGCACAGGCTTGACCTCAACACATTTTGTGAGGTAGTCAATGGCGACAATGATGCGTTTGAAGCCTCGAGATGTCTTAAATGGTCCAACAATATCTAGCCTCACCATGTGAAACGGGAAGTAGACTTCAATCGGTTGCAGCAGTCCAAGAGTTGCCGCAGATGACATCTTCACATGTTGGCAGAGATTGCAATGCGAGACAAAGTTCTTTACGTCCCTGAAAGGTTTCAGCCAGAAATATTTTGTGCGAATAGCTTCGAAGGTGCTTCTGATGTCCACGTGTGCGCCATACTTCCCTCCGTGGAATTTGCGCAAAAATTCGGCTTTCTTTGGGTCAGGAAGGCAGACCAAGACACGTTGATTGATGGAGTCTTGATCCCTGCTGTAAAGGACTCCGTCATGAACGACGAACTTGTGCTGTGCTCGCTTCTGCTGTTTACGTGTGCCAGTGCTTCTGTCCAGAAGCTTGAAAACGTACTGGCAATATGAATCATCATGTTGGTGATTCATCATGTTGGTGATGGAAGATCCTCAGCCCGTTGCAAGAATACGGGAAGTGTGACACAAAAAACTTGGTCACCTAGCTCCTGTGCTGACTGCGGAGTCCGGGAGAGGCAATCTGGCGCTTTGTGTTGAGCTCCGGACTTGTAGATGACCTCGAAATCAAAATCCTACAGGAGGAGCGACCAGCGCAGTAAGCGTTGGTTTCATTTCTTGTACCGCATCATCCAGCAAAGAGCATGGTAGTCGGTAACAACTTGAAACTTACGACCCATATGGCACGGGCGAAGCTCATCCAGAGCCTACTTCACGGCAAGAGCTGCCATCTCTGTCGATGTGTTGTTGGACTCAGAACCTTTGAGGGAGCGACTCAAGTACACTACAGGTCTGAAGCACCCATCTTCGTTTTCTTGCAATAGCAATGCTCCTAGCCCACGCTTGGAAGCGTGGGTGTGAACTTGGACGCCAAAGCGTACGTCTTCCGAGAAAAGCTTAAGAAGAGGTGGTTCACACAGGGCATCTTTGAGGGCCCCAAACGCTGCATCTTGTTCTTCATTTCGGAGGAAGTTTGTTTCTTTCTTGAGAAGTTCACGCAAAGGAGCAGCAAGAACATGTTGATTCGGGATAAACTTCCGGAAGTAAGATATGAGGCTCATGACAGATTGGAGTTCCTGCCTGTTGCGGGGAGCCGGAACCCTGTGGACAGCTGCCAACTTGCAAGGGTCTGAGAAACTCTATGCCTTGGGACAATGTGTCCACGGTACTTCACTGACGTACCAAAAAACAAAACGTTTGTGGCTTGAACTTTACATTCGAATCGTGGAACCTCGAAAAAAATGTTTTGCAGTATGCGTCACACGCTCGTCAAATGTCTTCCTGTAGACAACACAATCATCCATGTAGACAAGGGCGTGGTTGTACTTGGCATTCTCGATGATAGTGTCTACCGCACTCTGACAGGTAACCTGAGCACCCTTGAGTCAAAATGGCATCCTCAAGAACTCATACAGGCCCCACGAAATAACAAAGGCAGTTTTCACGACATCTTCTTGCCGCATAGCAATTTGATAAAAACCAGAAACCAGGTCCATGAAAGACAAAAACGTGCTCCCCGTCAGAGTCTGCAAGGCTTCCTCAATTCGCGGAAAGGGGTAGACAGTGTATTCAGCGACGCGTTGATTCTTCTGTAGCCGACGCACATTGGTGTTGATCCGTTCTTTTTCGTGAATAAGACCAAGGGGGATGCCCACGAACTGCGCGATGGTTGCACTATCTTGGCATCAATGAGATCCTTGATCATTGCCTCGGCGAGATCACGCTGCGCCGGCCTCAGTCGACGTGGTCTCTGAAAGATAGGTCTCGCATTACCTGTCGGAATGGAGTGCTGCTCAAGCCGACAGTTTCCAACGTCAGTGCTGGTTCGCGCGAAGCAAGTCATGTTTTTCGCAACAAGCTCTTGAACTTTTGAAGCTCTTCAGGTGCCAGCCTTGAACCAATGTTGAACGTGACACCCTCAACTGATAGCGGTTGATGTTGAGGGCCGACGATTTCCAAAGCATTCGGGCGATCCAGGTCCTCCGGCGAAGGCAGGCTTGAGCAACTTAAGATTGACGCAGTTTTGTCGTCACTAAGCTCGATGTCTTCGGCACCTGTGACCCCCTAGCGACTCCGATAGTAGCACCAGAGGGTAGAGGCACTGGTCGAGATGACGGCTTGGCCAGGAGTACGTAGAACGTGCTCTCGGTCATATTAATAACCATGGGTTCAACTAGAAGGCAGTGGCGGTTGTAGAGGAATTTTGTGCCGCTCACCTTTATCTTCATTGATTGTCCTCGGACAGAATCCTTCAGGCGTGCTTGAACAAGCTTTCGGGACCTCGGAGGTATCAACTGCTTCGTAACCAAGATGACTTAATGACATGTCGTAGATGAAGGAATCGAGAAGCTATTTTCACCGTACATCGATCATTGCCGTGAACGTTGTCAGGAAATCGTCACCAAGGAGCAACTTTTCTTCCTCCAGATCTACGACCACGATGAATGCCTGGTTCAGCGTCTGTCCGTCAGCTGTCACTGTGACAGTGACTTCGCCGACGTTCTTGAATGATTGACCACTTGCACCATACAGACGGATAGAAGGAGGTTGAATCAGAAGGTACAACTGGTCGGCGATGGAAACGTTGATGAGGCTTCTCATTGCCCCCGAATCCAAGAAAGCCGTCAGAGGCTGTCCGTTTAGTTGAACATGAATTGTTTTGTGCCCACTGCTGCACCAAATGCGATGCGCCGAACTACTGATGACCTCTCGCAGGCGTCAGTGGCATCATCTTGTTGTTTCCCTGCGTCGGTGCTGCAGTGAACTCAGAGCGCTTTTGCCACTCGACAAATTCTGGTGTGAGCTCCTGCCGACACCGCGTGACGAAGTGGCCGCTCTTCTTACAGTTGAGGCACAGCGGAGGAACTTCAGGGTGCCGAAACGAAGAACCCCGAAAATCCTCCGAAGCTTTTGACATGCGTTTAGGCGACACGTGGTGTTGCTTCTGCTTCACGCGTGAAGAAAGAGGCTGCTGACACTGGCCGCCGTCCGCATTCTGACGAGGCGGCGACCGGTCCTGCTTCGAGAGTGGGAAGGAGGGCGCTTTCTTGGTTACCTGCGCAGCTTGAACTGACTCTGCAGCTACAATTAATGTCGATGTCTTTGGTTGGCTGAAGACTACCTGGTCGAAGCGGAGGAATAAATCCAGCAACGCATCCAACGAAGCAAAGAGTCTCTCGAAGTAGTGCTTTCGTGGTTTGTCAGACAGTGCTGCCAGGATAACCCTGCCTTGTGTTTTATTCGAAGTTGACTTTCATCCCACACATTAAGAGCTTAAAACTTAAGGCTGCGGTACCACGGCGGCCATCTTGAACAATACATTAGTTGAACCACCAGGGCGGCGTTGGCTGTCCGTGTGAGCGAATGCTGCGGAACCTGCGCGCCAATTTCGAGACCCTTTTTCCCGTCGCTTGCGACCTTGGGTTTCCTTCTCCGCTCTTACGCCCCTCCTTTCACGTGTTCACCCAGTGGCGCGTCGCGCGTACGTTCATTGTTGAGACGACAATGTACCGGATAATCCCCAACTTAAGTCCCTCTGCCCCAACTTGTCCGGCTGCCAAGTGATCTGAGCGAGATAGGGTTTTGAAGCGGTATGCAAAAGTGGGACCGCCAATTTTGAACTATGCTTTTTCGATGTTGCATAAGTTGTGTACAGGGCTGGCAAAGGCACGGGCAAGAGGACGTAACTGTATACAATGCTTGGGTTGCAGGAGCACTCGCGTGTAGAAATGGTAGAAAGCGCTTTCTGAAATCACACGCCTACATTCCCCAGCGTTGCAATCCTACAAGTAAAAAAGAGAACACCTCCGACAGTGCGTCAACGTCTCGTGAGTTCGTGAGCGCAACAGTTTACATCTGACCGCGCCCTGAATGCCGGCCGTACGGAAGAGACACCTGGCGCTTCCTGTCACCACTGCCTCTGCTTGAACGCGCTGCCGATTGGCGGTTATTTCTTTTTTCATTTTGTTTCACTCGGTCTTTTGAAAATACTGAAACTAATATTTTCTCTGACCCTGCTCATCGTACCTTTGCACTACAGTTGTGTAAACACATTGTGATGTAATTTGAGATATGGGACGGAGTGTCTGCATTCTTATTTCGTGTGTAATGCCGGCATAATATTCCTTTGCTGCGAGAGGGTCAAAAGAATGGTTAGGTCGGCAGCAAAAACTATTTCAATGCCCGAATTATAATCAAACACCAGTAAGAACATAAAAAAGAAATCACATGGGCACAATAAAAAGATTGCTGACAACAGGATGGTGCGAGGGGCACAAACAATATTCGGAGTGACGTTGACGGAACGCGACAAGTATCTCCGCCATTCTTGTCCAGCTCGCTTGCACCTTTTAATTTAATCGCATTATAATTAAAGCCAGATCTTTCCTGATGGCAGTCGTCAAAGGAAGCGAGCTAAACGTTGATCTGGTGCCTTGTTTTGATCGGCGTTGCACGGAAACTCGTCGATTACCGACTATCTTGTCAGTGGTGAACATAGTGATCATGATCAGGATGATTTGTTGTTGCTGTAGCTAAATCAGAGTATCGAAATATGAGACGTCCGCTGACGCTTGCGTCGGCTAACAAACCTAATCGCCGATCGCGGCCGATGTCATAGGTGTATACAAATACATCAAGTTGTGCTGTCTGCAAAGGCAGGGCGCTGCACAGTTGCCGCTTTTTTGCCGGTCAGTAGAGACTCCGCGAATTCTGACTCGAGCTACTCCGTGCTGAGGGAGCCGCTACTGAACGCGACCAATCGGAAACCAAGAATGGCTGAATTTTCCTAATTGCCGTGTGATTTGCCAATTCGTTCTTCCAATCGTAGTAAATTCGTCCCAATCGCCATTCGATTTACTAATCGATTATTTGTATGAAAGGATATATTTTAAAATTCGTACGTGGCCCACCAAATGGCAATAAAAATTGGCATAGGATTCCAAAACTATAGTGTCACCCTAATTTACAAACTTGTTTCACTTAAAATTAGAGTTGACGCGCAAGCGAGCTAGTGGAAGCTTATACTAAAAAGGCCAGAAACGGGAGAAACAAAAAATAAATAAATAAGAGCGGGATAAACACAACACAGTCTCAAATCACAGCTGAAAATGTTTACTTGGTGAGTGTAAATGTCCAGACTTCGTATTAGTAATATATATATATATATATATATATATATATATATATATATATATATATATATATATATATATATATATTATGATTGATATAGGCCGAAACTAAGCAACATAATTTTCGCTAAAGGCTACTGTTATTTACAAAATATGACGAGCGTAGTTATTATATTTGCAATAATTTGATAGCAGAAACGTAATTCGATCAAGCATTGTCAAGCTACTTGATGAGTTGGCGTTCAATGAAACGGCGTTCGATGAAATGTCCACTATTCGATGAAACGCCAATCAATAAAACAGAGTTTCATCGAACGACGATGCCAAGCTGTTGTGAGCCGCGATATTTCGTGCAAAAAAGAAAGAAAACAGAATAAACAACAAGTAAAACCACAGAACTGCCCTGCCTCATTTCACCCTCAGTTGGAGCTCGGCCGACACATTGCGCCGATCAAGCATCACCAACAGCTCAACACCTAAACGCCACGGCGTTCACTATCTTTGTTTGGGTGTTATCGCCCACTAATATAACAACGCACCCAATGCGCCGTGATAAAGCGCTTTTTGTCTTTGTGTATGTGTTTCCGTGACATCTAGCCTTTGTTTGCGCTCTGACTAAGAGTGAAACCAAGTATACTAAAACATCGATAGTTGTCTCTCTTTTTAGCAACGCTCGCACACGTAAACGATGTGCTTGTCTTTGACGCAATGGCATTCTCCTCTCGCATACACGGACAATTGGACAAAATGGGTTGGTCGGCCTTCACTCATTAGCTGCGAAACGTTTTGACCGTGACGTATGTATAATTCAAAGAAGCACCGACAGGCGGGCGCCCTTTGAAAACAATATCATGCTCGCGTAGAGATATTTAGCGGCTATAGAATTGTCCGTGGGTATTTATTTCTAGGCCAACTTGTCGGCGTCAGTAGGTACAGGCGCTGGAGGCGTGAGCAAAATGCTGGCAGATGTCGGCTTGACGAGCCCCACACTCCCCCTTTGTGGCAGATGGCAAATAAACCAAGAACAATATTTGTCGACGGGCATTTGATTGAATAGGCCAATCGGTAGTAGGATGACTCGTCGAAGGGTAATTCATCGAAAATTCCAACTCGTTGACAATTGTCTGTGAGGCCATTCAGTTGCCACATTGCACTCATCTTCTGTGTTAGAACACATACACATGTTAGACATTTTCATATAAGTAAGTTTCGGGCACCAGATATTTTATTGAAACGCTGTTTCACCGAATTTCACATCTCCCGATTCGTCGAATTTTGATATGAAATCATAATATAATTACTATACTTGTCACTTCTTCAATTAGAATTGGTTACAGATAATTATAAAATAAAAGTAGGCTTTCGCGAAAATTATGTCGATTACAGGCTATGCCAACGTAGCCGAACAGTGAAAAAATGTTATGAGGGTGTTTTGGTTAGGGTTCAGGAAAGACAAAGGCGATTCTTCAAATGCGCACTGGTCACACAGGCCGACTGGTAACAGGATGTTTCGTCGCATAGGAATATTTGTCATAGGGTGACTCGTCCATCGGACTGTTCGTCACAGCGAGAGTGCAGGGAAGGATAATAATCCGTCCCCGATGTCGTGCAGAAGAGGAGAATATATAAAAAAAGAAAGAGAAGCAACTCTATACCGTCATTCAGTCACGACTCACGGCAATACTTGTAACGTAGCGGAAATTCCGATCTCCCTTCTTGTGAACGGGACATTGTAGGTGAACGTGGCTTCCTGGTTTGATTCGCCAAAGTAGCAACAAAGCGGCATTTTACGATCGAGCGAGCACTACCGTCGGAAACACTGCTCAAAATAATTTTATGTGGAGTTTCACGGCTTTCCACTGCGACATAAGCACGTGGATAGAAAAACAAATATTGACAACACTAAATGCCCAATATTTTCGGCACGCTCACACCTGATTTTTCTTCATCATTTTATGACTCATATGCTTATTTCGGTTGCGCATGCGTACTTCTGACCGGCAATTTTATTGCGTAAGCGAAGCTTTTGCTGTACGATCCACTAAAACTCTTTCTTTTGTGTGTCCAAGTTCAAGTGGTGCGTGCCAATAAAATTTGAAGTATGAGTACACTTCATGGGGTGTTTTTGTATTTTATATACGTATATATATATATATATATATATATATATATATATCTATATATATATATATATATATATATATGTTCATCGCGATAAAACACAATTTTATTAAAATATCTGCAATGCGGCACTTCCATTTGGGATCCGGACATTTCGGTGTAGGACGTTTTGGTGTAGGGCGTTTCGGTGCGGTCTTTTCGGTGCAGGGACTTTTCGGTGCACGGACATTTCGGTGCACGGACATTTCAGTGCACGGACATTTCGGTGCACGGACCTTCGGTGAGGGAGTTTTCGGTGCGCGGACATTTCGGTGCACGGACATTTCGGTGCACCGTCATTCAAAATCGCGATATTTTTTTATTTTCTTTCTAAAAGTACGAAGCACTATTTTAGGTAGAAGTCATTTTTTCACATTTTATACATTTGTAGACTTGGTCATCCATTTACGGTCACTTACTGATATACGACCTAAGTGACTTTGTTAGTCACAGCACCATCCTGCGGGAGGACTGGTTACGTTGGACATTATGTTTAACTTGCCGGTCAAGTGAATAGCAAATTGGAGGCCCCTACCACCTCTTTCCACTTTAGAAGAGCGAATGGTGGAGAAAAGGCGACCTCCTTGCCACCGTTCGCTCTGCTAATGTGGAAAGAGGTGGCAGCAGCTTCCACTTCGTTATTGACCTGTCACCGACTATAGACACATTCCATCGTGTTTACGCGTCGGGACGATACATGCGTTCTCGGCGCCTTCTGTAAAGGTGCGGGCATTATTATTGATAATCTGTGGAGGAAAGGTCCCAACAGCAAGAATCTTGAGATTGTTAAAAATTACTCGAGACATGTGATGCGACTAGTGCATACGTTGGAAAAGCGACACCGACAAACGAACCATAACGTCCAACGTCTCCAATCCTCACGCAGGATGGTACTGCACCTAACAAAGTCACTTAGGTGGTATATCAGTAAGTGGCCGTAAATGAATGTCCTAGTCTAAAAAATATATGAAGTGCGAAAAAATTAACTTCTAGCTAAAATAGTGCTTATTGGGTTTAGAGAAAACTAAGAAAAACTTCTGATTTCTTTGATTGGCCGCGCACCGGAATGTCTGCGCAACGAAATGTCCGCGCACCGAAAAGTCCGTACACCGAAAAGTTCGTGCACCGAAAAGTCCGTGCACCGAAAAGTCCGCACCGAAACGTCCTACACCGAAACATCCTGCACCGAAAAGTCCTAGACCCCTTCCATGCGTGTAATAATTATATGGGATATCTCACCTGAAATTGGACACCGTTACCGGTGCAATTTTTCTTTCTGTTTACAACTAGAAACGTTGCGAGAACTACGAATTTGATGGGAACATGGCATCATTCAACGGAGCGGCGATCGCTGCTGAGCCGCCAGACAGTGCTTGTTTCGGGGAACTGGCTGCGAGTGTCGTTCAAGGCGGCTGTGATACTCGTGCGCTGATGAGCCTTGCGTGAGCCACCAACGGCTCACAAATGAGCCACGAACCACGACTTCGCTCTCTCCACTCCCCTCCCCCCCTCGTCTAGAGAAAAAATTGCACGGTGGCAGTTTAGCGTTGACGACACCCTGCCCACCGCCGCTCCGTTTAGCCATCCCTAGGGATCCTTCATGTGCGCTTTGGAAGGATGATGCCCTATCAAACACGTTCAGAGCAGCATTGTGGAAGTCACGGAGGGTGGTTTAGCGTTTTCCCCCTTGGAAGAGGGGACCCGGTGCACGAGGAAACAATGGATGGAACAAAATGAAGGTGGGTGAGGGTCTGGGAAAGGAAAAGAGGCAGTTTACATCACTTTAGCAAAGCCCACATGAAGGCACCGTAACGAGCCCCACATGGTCCGCTGGTCAGCCTCTGCTGGCTCAACGGAGTGGGGCGACCCAACGGAGTGGCAGCGGCGTACTCCAAGGGACACCCGTCACTCGATTCCTCGAGACGCTCAGTGAAAGCTTACCGCGCTCGGCTGGCCCAGCGCTAACAGCCTCTGATCTACGATCCTAAATTCCTGCGGCGCGGTGTATTCGTGAATGTTCGTCGGATCTCCGCGGCAGCAGCTAACGCTTCCACGAATTTTCAAAATAGTTTCATTGATAAACAGCAGTGACTTTTTCTAAGAGTGAAAATGAATTAAAAATGACCGCATCTCCACCTGGTGAATGATGTTGATTGGGGTGAAGTGGCGTCTGCTCTGTTTTCATGCATGTCAGAAAGAGAATGTGTGGTATGGAACGTGGTTATATACGTATTTGAGCATTTGACCGCAGCGCCCTCTCGTCTATAAACGTTGAGCCAATGCATGCAAAGTTTAACGCGATTATATACGCATTTGACCACAGCACCCTCTCCTGCATAGAGGTTGAGCGGCTACATGCAACGTTTCATCCATGACATCCCCAGCTCTTGAGTTACTACCATCATCTCAGAGCCCCCTACTCGTCCCGCAGTTGTGGCCGAGTGGTTAAGGCGATGGACTAGAAATCCATGGGGGTTTCCCCGCACAGGTTCGAATCCTGTCGACTGCGCAAACAGATTTTTTTCTTTATATATGAGCACGGACGCCGGACGGACGGACGGACGGACTTCGCCCCTAAAAAAGAAGACACTGGCGATAAAAATATGATTTCTACGGGATAACAACAGTTGCGGCGGATGTAAGGGCACGAGCGTAAATACACAGGGGCCTCATTGTCAGAAACTGTTTACTAATGGTCTTGAAAATCGCTACTGCAACATGGACCATAGAACCTCGAATTAAGAAGCTAAATGGCAAATTTGAGTTTATTAATCCACTAATTGTCAATTTACGCTCGTTTCCTTACGTCCGCTGCAGTCGATAATGTTATCCTGTAGGAATCATTTCTTTACCAAAAGTGTAATTTCTTTCAGAAAAAGAAAATAATAACAATAAAACTCCCGGTATATCACAGTTTTGACAACGCTTCACGTGTGTGAGGTTCGATGACCGACAGAGAACCTCCACTGGCCGTGCTCCCGAAGCGGGGAAGTGCAATTTATGGAGACCGATCATCTTATCAGAAAGATGCACACAATTGAGAAAAAGTATTCTTGCAACCACGAGATTCCAGCTGTACTTACATTTGCATTATCATCAAATTTGACGGAGTTCCTGCAAACACTAAAGAGTTGTCAAGAGTGAAGATTACAATGGAGAATATCAGCAGGAATTTATTGTTTATTCAAAGCAAAACAAGCATTAAAAAAACGGATTTGGGCGGCCGGGGCGGCCAGAAGCACGGACTGCGCGCACTTGGCGTGGAACCAGCGAATGAGAGGGCACTCCTAGAAAGTTTTTTCAGAGCCACGGTATGCCGGCTGTTGGCCAAATGTCCACTTTAATCCTAGTATGACTTTCGACACGTAAGTACACGCTCGAGAATTTTCAACAATATCACGCGAGCGCCGACCGGCTTGTAGATGAGCGCATCATCACGGCGCGAAGTAGCGATATCAACGACAGTAGACGCGCGTGCGCCGAAGAAACGCGCCAAAGTCGGCGTCGGCTGCTCTGTTGTTTCCCCAACCACGGCCCACCCCTGGCGCGACGCCCACCGCTTGACCCGCCCCATAAAGAGGCGACCTAAAGAGTAATCCAGGTGACACACACGATAGGCAAACACGAACAGCAGCCAGTAGGAAGCACACCGACACGAGCTTAGCGAACGAAAAGACAGACACAGACTTCACGCTAGGCACACAGAGCAGGGATAGTTACAAGGATGAGAGGCATGCGCAGAAGAAGGTAAGCAGTGCACAATAAATACGCGAAAACTCGCAGCAACCGAAGAACCGCGCAGCAAACACGTACGTGCACACGCACCAGAAGCACGTGCGTCACGCTGCGAATCGACGCGGAACTGGCGATTGTGGCATTTTGGTGATTTGAAACTTCGATGTCGATTGCGTGAACGATTGTATTCAGCAGACTGTGAACCGGTGGAGACTGCCATCAAAAAGAAATCGTTTGACAATATGAAGAACGATTGAAAATCTTTCTAAAAGCTACATTTGCTGAAAGTTCCGTGTCATAAAGGACCACACGAGTTTCGACCAAGTTTTCTAGCACGTTATTTTGCAAGAAACGCAAGAAACCAAGTGTACAACCAGTTTCCGAAGCCGGCAACCACAGCTGGAATCAGCGCCATCCTTGGCAGTTTCCTGAACATTGCGTAGTCACACCTCAGCCACCACCACATAGAGGGCGCAACCAGACATTCAATTTATATTTTCTGTATTTTTATGACTTCTTTAATAATTAGGCACGATTAGCGAAAATCTGGGCGAATAATCAGGACCTGGGACAGTAAACTCTATTTCATACTAAAAATATCGGCCTAAATGTCCGCCAAAAGGGGTCAAAATACTCGTTTTTGACTATCAACAAATTCGTGATTTCGCCTCTATTAAAACTTTTTTATGGAAAATTAAAGAGTGAAATTTAGATAACGGGCCTATGTTGACAACGCAGAAAAGGTTTTTCTTTGCGGACCTACAATTTTATTCAACTCTGCCAAACCCTAAGCGCTGTACCACTGTACTACCAAATTAAGTTTGCCAAAATTAACTGTTTTTGTACAATTTTTACTTGAGCATTCCGAAAAACGTTCTGTTCATATTACAATAAAAGTTAACGTAGCTCTTTCGACTATAATTGCAAACACCTGTAAACGTTTCAAATAAAATGACTGAGTAGGTGCCAAAAAATTCGCGACTTAATGTGCTTCCGCGAAGTCAGTTCTTCTAAAGTAAATATTTGTCAAAATAAAATAAAAAAACGAAAAAGGGCCTAGGTTGACAATGAATGCACTCTCTTTCCATAACATTCTAAATATTGAAAGAAATTGCTCAAATAGTTCATCCTGCACCACTGTACTACGAAACCATGTTTTGCCGAAAAGGCCAATATTCGCGGGTGCCCACTGAGTTAGCTTTCTGCATTAAGAAAACAAATCCTACATCAGAGGAAAGATAATGTTGTACACTATAAGATGATATATAACACATAATTTTAGCAAGCTTGAACACGTCACAATCGCATTTCGAAAACGCGCGGAAAGCGTCATATGTCATGGCCGCCGTGGGACCACAGCCTTAAGTGTCTTAAATCTCTGAGGATTCTTAAAGTGTTGTCATATGTATCAAGTGACTCTGACAGAGTTTGTCTGTTGAGCGTCTGTCCCTTCGTCATTCGCTATCAGCTTGATTATGGTGGTATTGTCTTTAAATCTGCTCGGGGATCAGTTCTCAAGATGTTAGATCCCATTCATCATCAGGGACTCTGATTAGCTACTGGTGCGTTTCGCACCTCCCGGGTGCTCTGCCTTTATGCAGAAGCGAACAGACTGTCCCTGGAGTATAGGAGATTTTATCTGTGTTTTATGTACTCCGTCAGGGTCCGCTCTGTCGCCGAGTGCCCCGTCCGAGATAGCAATGAGAATATCAAGTTTCAGAGCACATTTCAAAACAAAACTTCCTTAGTCCCCTCTTTTTCTATAAGAAAAATTAGGGGAACACAATGTGTTGGGATGGATCCAAGCCTCTGCTAGTCAAGTACCCACCAGAAAGAGCCCCATTGAACAACTGCCATATGTATTGCGAATTTACACTCATCAAGCATAATAAAAAGAATGTTCCACAGGTACTCATAAGGCAGAAACTTTTTTGGTTCAAACGTGGTGCCACGAGTATGCCAGTTTTTATCCAGACGGGACAAAAAAGGCTCGGCAGTAAAAGATTTGACTAAAACCCCGAGACTGAAACGAGACGGGACGGACAAACACAACGTGACAATATTTAAGGCTTTGTATTTGTCCGTCCCTTCTCGTCGCACTCTCGGGGGTTTTAGTAAAATGATTAACAACCACCAGCTCGTTTGCTCCCTAACATTTTGTTCACACGGTAGAAGGCTGTGCTATGGTGTACCCGTCGGTAAATCACATAAAAATAATCAATTCAACAGGGACTTTACTAACAGCAGAGCGTTGTGTTTTGCTGCTGGATGTTGATTACATAATTTAAAAAAAAGCTTCCTTATGCTGCAATCTACACCGACTTTTTGCGTTTCCTAAAGTCAGTCATATCAATGAACCCTGTAAGAAACCCACTGGTTTTTAAGTTAGGAACTAGATTATCTTACATAGCCCCTTTGTTGCTGTAGTGACCCAGATCCCACGAGAACCAAGCGCTAGCCTACTAAAGAAATAAAAGTTGATGGGCTGGTGGCGCGTGACACTCGCACGCCTCGGACACAGAACAAAAAGAACACCAACTGGCTGGTCGCTCTTTTCTTTGATCCCGACAAGTGGTGACCCGGACGTGCCTGCGACTTCGAGCATGACCGACAACCAAACCCCGGCTTCCACTCCAACTCCAGTTGCGGCTGTTGCGGTGCGGCTCCCGCCGTACTGGGACCGCAACCCGCGAGTCTGGTTTCTGCAAGCGGAGTCGCAGTTCCATCTCACACACATTACAAGCCAGCAACGTATGTACCATCACGTCGTATCGGTTCTTTCTCCAACTGCAGCCGATGAAGTGTACGACGTGCTATCCAACCCGTCGACCACGAATCCCTATGATCAGCTAAAGGCGGCCCTGCTGCAGAGGACCGAGGCCTCCGAACGCACTCGCTGGCAGCAACTACTCTCCGCAGAAGAACTCGGGGATCGACGTCCCTCACAGTTGCTGCGGCGAATGACACAGCTTCTCGGAGAGCGTGCCAGTACCATTGACGACGCTCTACTCCGAGAACTTTTTCTTCAGAAACTCCCACCGAACGTCCAAATGGTACTAGCAGCAGCCGCGCCCTCAACCTCACGGGACTCGCCGGGTTGGCCGACGCGGTAATGGAAGTCTCCACCCCGTCCACGAGCAACATCGCTGCCACAACCATACCGCCGGCAAGCGAGGCCCCTAGCACGGCACAAAATGTCCAGAAACCAAACGCGTCACAAGAATACGTTGACCAGCTCTGCCAACGTTTGGAACAAGTGGTACTCGCTGCAACAAGCCGTCGAGACTCTGCGCGCTCTCCAAGCCGTCGACGGCACTCTACGTCGCGCCGACCTGAAAACGACCGCACGGGCAGAGACCACTCTTCCGGTTTGTGTTACTACCACCGGCGTTTCGGTCCCGACGCGCGCCGCTGCCAACGCCCCTGCGCGTGGCCGGAAAACCGGCCGGCCGACCGCTAGAGGCGACGAGCGGTCCTAGCCCACAAGAGAGTCGCCATTTCTACGTGACAGAACGAGCCACCGGAAACCGCCTACTCGTCGACACAGGGGCCGAGATCAGCGCCATTCCTGCGTCTCGTGCCGACCGTTCATGTAAGCCCATCTCCTTTTTACAGGCCGTGAACGGCACGAACATCCCAGTCTACGCAGAACGCTCCATATCACTGAATCTTGGCCTTCGACGAGTTTTTCGGTGGATATTTCTGGTGGCAGACGTTCGTCAGGCGATCCTTGGAGCAGACTTTCTTAAATACCATTCGCTGCTGGTCGACGTCAAGAGAAAGCGCCTCCTTGACTCAGCTACACAACTGTCCGTGCAAGGCGTCGCAACGACGGAAACTCCGGTGTTCGTCTCCACCTGCACTCAAGTGCAAGGAGCGTTCCAAGCACCGCTCGGCGAGTTCCCCTCACTTACGCGACCTCCCGACTGGAAGAAACCTGTTGAGCATGATGTCACGCATCACATACCAACAACAGGACCACCAGTTTTCTCTCGGCCACGTCGTCTAGCTCCGGAGAAACTCCAAACTGCTCGGGCAGAGTTCGAACACATGCTCGAACTAGGGATCATACGACCATCCTCCAGCAGTTGGGCATCTCCGCTGCACATGGTCTCTAAAAAGAACGGGAACTGGAGACCATGCGGAGATTACCGCGCTCTGAACAAAAACACTGTTCCAGACCGATACCCGCTCCCCAACATCCAAGATTTCACGGTCAGTCTTCAAGGCTCTACCATCTTCTCGAAGATTGACCTAACCCGAGCCTACCACCAAATTCCGGTAGCCGAAGAGGACATCCCCAAGACAGCCGTCACAACGCCTTTTGGCTTATTTGAATTCCTCCGCATGCCTTTCGGCCTTAGTAATGCGGCGCAATCGTTCCAACGATTTATCGACGCTGTGACTCGAGGCTCGCCCTTCGTGTATTCCTATGTCGACGACCTACTGGTCGCCAGCTCTACTGCAGAAGAGCACACCACCCATCTCCGACTTCTCTTCGAACGGCTCGCCAAACATGGCATCATCATCAACGCCACGAAGAGCGAGTTTGGAGTGCCCGAACTAGACTTTCTCGGCCACCGTCTAAATAGCTCAGGCCTTCGACCTCTGCCTGCTAAAGTCAGCGCTATTCAAGACTTCCCGCGGCCAACATCACTCACCAAGCTCCGTCAGTTCATCGGCCTCATAAACTTCTACAGACGCTTTATTCCACACTGCGCCAAGCTGCTTCAACCACTCGACCTTCTCCTTGGCAAGAGCGGGCGACCCACTTCTCCTCTTCCCTGGAACGAAGCAGCTGAGAAAGCGTTTTGTGAAGCGAAACGAGCGTTGGCAGAGGCTACCCTTCTGCAACATCCCATGCACGACGCTCCGACGTCGATCATGACGGACGCCTCGGCTACCGCCGTCGGAGCCGTACTCCAACAATACATTGACGGTCAGTGGCAGCCACTCGCTTTCTTTTCCAAGAAGCTGCAACCCGCACAAACGCGCTACAGCGTGTTTGGGCGTGAATTACTGGCTGCATACTTGGCTGTCCGCCACTTCCGATACTTCGTCGAAGGAAGAACATTTATCATCTGGACAGATCATAAACCTCTAACAAATGCCGTCTCCAACACTGGATCCCATTACACACCACGGGAAATTCGTCAGCTCGCCTTTTTGTCAGAATTTTCAACAGACATCCGACACGTCAGAGGCGTGGACAACGTACCTGCCGACGTCCTCAGCCGCATTGATGCAGTTTCCTTGCCTCCACTACCGGACCCTGCAGAACTTGCCCGTCTACAGGTGAACGACGAGGAACTAAAAACGTCACGTGCGTCATCGTCTCTGCAGCTCCAGGATGTCACCTTTCCAGGAAACATAATCGTCACGTGCGACATGAAAACTGGAAAGCCACGGCCTTTCATTCCTGCTCCTCTACGTCGAAAACTCTTCGACGCCACTCACAGTCTGTCACACCCGGGCGTTCGGGGAACGCAGAAGCTCATGACGAGCAGATACGTATGGCCCCGCATAAAGTCAGACGTCCGGGACTGGGCACGCTCCTGCATCCCCTGTCAACAGGCCAAGGTACATCGGAACCCTGTGCCCCCGGCCAGGACCTTTCTCCAACCAGATACGCGTTTTAACAAAGTGCATCTGGACCTGGTCGGGCCTCTTCCATCGTCACAGGGACACCGATACCTCCTCACCTGCATAGACAGATTTACAAGATGGCCAGAGGCAACACCCATACCTGACATCACTGCCTCCACTGTCGCAGTCGCATTCATCTCGACCTGGGTGTCTAGATTCGGATGCCCTTCCGAGATTGTCACGGATCGCGGACGACAATTCGAGTCCTCACTCTTCACAGAGATCAACCGCATCCTCGGAACGACAAGACTAAGGACCACAGCCTATCATCCGCAGTCGAACGGTCTTGTCGAGCGTTTTCACCGCCACCTAAAATCGGCACTAACAGCACATGGCAACCCAAACGAGTGGGCTCTTCAACTACCGCTCGTGCTCCTTGGCATACGCACGGCCCTCAAAGAAGATCTTGGATGCTCCACCGCAGAGCTCGTGTATGGTACCCACCTCAGGTTACCATCAGACTTCTTTGAGGCCGAGCCAATATCTTCAACAAGACCCCAAGATTACGCTGAAACACTGCGGCAAGTCTTCGAGAACCTTCGTCCCATCCCAACTCGGACAGGTCAAACCAAGTCACCCTACGTTACCGAAGATTTAAAAACGGCCACACACGTCTTTGTACGACAAGATCACCACAAGAAACCACTACGCCCTCACTATCAAGGACCGTTCCCTGTGGTTCAGAGAAGAACCGACACATTTGTGCTTCGTATCAACGACAAAGACGATACTGTTGCTCTACACCGCCTCAAGCCTGCACACCTTGAAGCCACAGCCGTAAACCACGTCAACGCACAAAAGAGCCTTCAATGGAAGGATTTAACAACTCCAACTTAAATCCTCCCAAAGGGGGGGCATATCTGTAGTGACCCAGATCCCACGAGAACCAAGCGCTAGCCTACTAAAGAAATAAAAGTTGATGGGCTGGTGGCGCGTGACACTCGCACGCCTCGGACACAGAACAAAAAGAACACCAACTGGCTGGTCGCTTTTTTCTTTGATCCCGACATTGCATTGACATTGCTTACATACTGCTTATCCCCTGTTATCAAGCCGATAATGGTTTTCCTGTTGACGTCACAAGCCGCGACGTTATATATATATCTGTGTTGAAAGCAATACAGGAGCATTTTCCTTACTGGCCACCACAGGAACGTGCGATTGTCGCGTCTCGCCCCTGCCGAACGGCGGATGGCAGCCAAGACGTAGCAGTGACGACGAGCTGAACTCATGCAACGGGCACGACAAGTAACAACAGCCCCAAGAATGGCAACAAGGGCCACGGGGTTTCAAGTTTCCTTCTTCCACGACGCAGAAGATAAGTGGGAAACATATGTTGTTCGAGTTGAAGCCTACTTTGAAGGAAATGATATTACCAAAGACAAGAGAAAGCGCGCATTGTTGGTAGCCGCGCTCGGCTCCAGGCCGATTAGAATACTTCGCGGAATATGCGCGCCTCGAAGGGTCAACGAACTGACGTACAAGAAACTTGTCGACATCCTGGGTTGGCACTACGCGCCCAAGCCTAACGAAATAGCTCGAAGCTACAAGTTTTTTCAATCGTCAACAGCGGGAAGGCGATTCGGTGCAAGACTTCATCGTGGAACTGTGAAACAAACGCGGAAAATTGCACTTTCAAAGACAGCTAAACCTCATGCTGCTGGACTGCATTGTTTCCAGAGTGTTGAACCAGACAGTTCAACCTCATCGACTTGCAAGGCAAGACTTGACGTTGGCAGAGGCAGAAGATTTGGCTACCACGGCAGAGGCAGCCACAAAGGAGGTAAAGAACATGGAAAGCCAGGAGGTAAAAAACGAAGCGGAGCTACACAGAATAGCCGGGAAGTCCCGAAAACAGCCAGACCTGGGAAGGAGGTACAGCACAAGAAAAGGAGTATGCTAGCGATGCAGAAACAGTTCACATGCAAGGGACGCGTATCGGCACAAATTCGCCAGGTGTTTCCGATAGCCAGACAAGGCCATTTCTCGAAGAAATATGGGGCGCATCTTGACGTTGCGACTACTGGACGACCAAGCTAAACGATTGCAGCTGCGACGGCCGGCCTGTCCCGCTACCGGCGTCTACACGGATTCAAAGGTGGGCTCTGCTGCTCAGCAATTTTCTGTACAAAATAAAATTTTGACCGGGAAAACAAAACAAAAACGCTGTCGCGCTGAGTCAATTGCCACTTCCATGGCAAGGACCACGAGTAGAAGAGGAGCTCCCGGAACTGGTGCTGACGATGCGCCGCGTAGACGAAGCATTCAGGTCCACGCAGCGGCTGGAATACTTGATAAAAACGGAGGACATGTTTTTGCTGGTCATCAAGTACGTGCAGAACGGCTGCCCTGCTAGTCTTCTGAAGAACCAGACTGGGGTACAGCTTTATTTTTCCAGAAAGCTCGAGCTGTCATCGTCACGTGTGTTACTTGACTGGGGCCGGCGCTTCGTGATTTCCACACGGGCCTGCCCGCACATCCTGAAGCTGCTGCAGATATCCAACCAGGGGGTATCAACCATGAAGGTAAATGCGTGGTCATGGTTTTGGTGGCCGGGAGTGGACGGTGATGTGGAACAACTGAGTGGAAATTGTAACGAGTGCGTACAAGCCGCCCCAATGCCACCCGCGTGTTCGCCGCTAAATTGGCCAGTAACACAAGGAAAGATGGTGCAGAGTTTCACATCGAATATGCAAGACCAGTTGAGAGAAGAATGTTGCTAATCGTCATTGTTTCCCATTCCAAATGGATTGAAGCTTGCATCATGTGATCAACGCCTCAGAGGCGACGGTGAATCAACTCAGAGAACAGTTCAGCAGGTTCAGTCTGCCGAGAACAATCGTTTCTGATAATGGGCCTCAGTTTATCAGCCAGCATTTTGAAGACTTTATTGAAAGAAACATTGTGTGTCCCCTCCGCTGGGCGCCCTATTATCCTCAGTGTAACAGGTGGCTGAACGTGCAGTCAGGATTATTAAGTTTTGCCTCGCTAAGTTAACTGACGGAGATTTGGGAAAAATGCTGGCGCAGCTTTTGATCAATAATCGTCGGACGCCTTTAGCGTAAGGCAAGTGCCCAGGTCAATTACTTCTCGGGTACTGCATTCGTTCGCGCATGGACATGAGTGTACCATTCCGGCCTGCGTTATTGTCCGACGATATGCAGGTTCAAGAAGTCTCCTGGGACCTCGGAGCAAGGGGTGTGGGCCCGCAACATCGGCCAAGGTGAAAGATGGTCACTGGGGACCGCCAAGAACAAGCTCGGGTCAAGGATGATGGTCATCGACACTCCGGGAGGAACAGTCTGTCGACAAATGGACCGGGTCCGCGGCAGACAATGTCCGACTGAAATTCGGGGTACCCCTAGGAAAATCTGGGGAACGTCGGGCTGCCAGTGACATTTAAAAAAAGGATGTAGTGGGTACACTCACAGGTGGTGTAAGTGCTGCCATGTATAGTACACCCCTAAAGGTGTACATATACACCCCCAAGATAAGGGTGCAAGTATGCACCCTTATAGGTGTATATATGGTGCAAGTATGCACCCTTATATACACCTTCAGCATTCAGGGGTGCACATATACACACCGTATTGGAGTGTATCACTACTCCTTGCTTACACCCTCACTGTCGTTTTGGTGTGCAGGTACACCCCAATTTAAGGTGTTAAAGTATTCCCTTCTCTACACCCACGCAATTTTGGAAGTAAAGATACACCCACCAGCAGTAATTACTATTACATTCAATTCAATTCAATTCAATGTTTTATTTAGACAACATACATCAGACAGTTGTCTAGGAGGCCGTCGCAAAAGGCAACTAAATGCCTGACGAGGCGCCGACCCCCTCCCCCCCTGCACATCACTCAGCGTGGCACACACGAAGGCAGAAAAAGGAAAACCTGCGAAACGTAAACAACCATATGAAAAGCATAAGCATAACAGCGCACACGGGATAGCACTGCATAAATTCAAGAAAAAGCAAATTACTTGCTTTGATAAAAAAGAATCATAAAACATGACACAGCACATAACACTCTAAAAAAATTGAGAACTAAGTCACTCTTGATATGACAGAAAGTACATATTCATGTTTCTTTTTAAAGCCTGAATTGACACACTGTCTTCGATTATAGCCATCAGATCAGGATGGTCATTTAGAAGGATGGGTATTTGGTTAGATAGTTTGTGGTTGCCGTAGTTTGTGCGTACGTTTTCTCTTGTGTAGTTTGCGGATCCAAGATTGTAAATATGTTCTCTCCAAAGGTACTGTTGAAAAAAGGCTGTTGGCTCGGATTTTAATTGACTATAGATGATTAAAGATAATTAGTTATTTATAACATTTTGCAATGTTAATAACTGGTGCTTTCTGAAAAGCGGAGCAGTATGACTCCTGTACGGTGCATTTTCTATTAAACGCAAGACTTGCTTTTGCAGTGTGTATAGGCTGTCTATATTTATTTTTGTTGTTGTTCCCCATACTAGTAGGCAGTAGTTAAAACGAGAATGAACCAATGCGTAGTATAACTGTTTATTTATTCGACGTGGCAGTAGATGTCTGTAGTGTTGCAAGCTAGCGCCATCTACGGGAGTTAGGGGTAGGCGTTGCCTTTTACTTCAACGCAGCATTAGATGGCGCTGCGCTCGGCACGAGGGATTTCTCCTTAGCGCGCGCAGATTTCACCGCCTATCGGAATCGTGACAGCCAAGATAAGAGTTGTGATTGGGTGTGCCTTGAGGAACATTGTTGAGTGTGTGAATAAATGGGGCAGCTCAAGGAGCTTGGAAGAGAGAATTGCCTGAACGTCACCTCGACTACATGTGTCTCTGAACCGGCCAAGTACCGGAGTCGGGACCACCGGCCCGGCTCACGTCATGGAACTCCGTTGGGCAACTCGGTGAGTTGCGCCCTTGCCGGCCACCCTCGTCCTTGACATGTAGTTCAGCACGGCACAGCGTAGCGCGTCGGTCGCGTAGGAGACAGGCGGCGTTATGTCCGGACCAGGGGGATCGGCGTATGTACCCCCTAAAACATAACATAATTTTGGCGACGAGGTCCTCTTTCTAGGTTTCGGTTGAGGTCGCGCTCGGGCAATTCTCCGCGTCGGCCACTGTTTTTCTTTTGCTGACGTTGGGTTCCGTTTCCAACAGTCAGTCGCTGTTCGGAGGGATAATTATCGGCATGGGCACCCGGTGACTATCGCGGTCCTGACTCTTCTTTTCTGGGTTGGTTCCCTGTCAACACAACATTTGTCAAATGTTGTTCGCGGACGCGCTTTGCCGGGATTGGGCCATCGACAAGCTGTCTATGTTCGAACGAACGAACGAAAACAAAATGGCGGTCATGGCGGCCGGCCTTCCCGATTCTTGCAACATGGCGGTTCGCCCCTGTTTTTGAAGGAAGAAAAGGACGAAGTATCGAATTTCGGATTTCCGGATTTGTGACAGTGCAAATCGAAATTTTTCGCTCGAAGGATTATGGATCCGCGTCGATCGAACAGCTAGGTCGTTATGCTCCAGCTGTTTTTGTGGTTTGCATTTCCGACCGGTGTTCTTGTCTTCACTGCAGTGCATTATTGCCCGAAACTTCATTCTTTCGAGAACGTCTCTACATTATGAACTAGTGTGAGCAGGTTCCTGTTATCGTGAATAGTGTTCCGTGACGGGATTTCGTTCACCTAGTTGGGTTTTGAGGCAATTGTGTCCCGCTCGTGCGAGCGTTCCATTTACGGCTTTTGCATTTTGACGTAGACTTCGAAACACCGTACAGAGGTTTACGCCTGAAAAGATTCGGTGTATTAATACAGTACGCCGCACAAGGCTACCCGAGTCTTTTACAGCCGTTTACCTACATTCACTTACAGACTTGTAGTCTTGTCTCTTTGAAATTCAACCTTGTCGGTTGTGACCATGTCCATATACGTTGTGAACGGGCGACATACGTCCCGCATGTCTTTTGCATAACGGTGTTATTGCTCACCGTCGGTTTCGTCAGTCAACCTGGTGAGGCTCAAAGTCGCTGATTATCAGTTGACAACGGTCATCCGAAAGTGTGCTGCACTTGACAATCTCTCTGTACGTTGCGCACAAAAGCTCGCGCAAGGTCATACTTTTTTTGGTGTCCCGACAACGATTTCATCTTGGGTTGAAACCCGCCATGAGTATACTTGCTCCTCACTGATAGTTGAGCAAAATTTGTTTTCTTTCGTCATCTTTGGAAACAGACTTTGAAATACTCCTTATCATACCTGCAGTACATAATGGAAAACACACAGCACATTACAGTCGTACAGTCTGCGGCATTACCTCCACCTGCACCATTCCTTGCAGTCGCTGGATCGCCACCGCAGGCTTGGCCTGCATGGAAGGAAACGTTCCTATCATTCTTGGGAGCGTCGGGTCTTGAGCAGGTAGAACCCAGAAGAAAGAAACAGCTCTTGTTTTCGTTGCTTGGAGTCGAAGGGCAACGTGTAGTGGCTGCTTTTGGGTTAACAAATCTTCCTGCTTCAGAGCTTCATGATGAATTCGACACATTCATGACGGCGGTAGAAAAGCATTTTGTGTTCTCCGGCTCGCTCGCGCTGGAACGTAAGAAGTTACGCAGTCGCGTACAACAGCCCGGTGAAAGTGTCACTGAGTATCTCGCGGCACTGCGCCATCAGTATGACCTTTGTGCATTCCAAGAGCGGTCAGACGAACGTATGTGTGACTTATTTCTTGATGGTTTGGACTCCCGTCGTGTCCAAGATCGGATCTTAAGAGAGTGTGTGGACACACGAGTACCAACACTAGATCGTGCCGTACAGTTGGCCCTCCAGTTTGAGCAGTTAGCGCTTACATCTGAACAGTATCATCAGTCTCGTCGAGCGGCGCCTGACGCCCCTAATTCCACTGCCCCGGTGCAGTATGTTGCGGTGCCCAACACCGAACGCCCACACGTGACCGGTCATGAAGGTCGGCAGTCTCCGGTCTTCCCGAGAGACGAACACTCAGCTATGCAGAGTGCAGGTTTTCCGGCATGGTCATATGAGCCGACCACGCCTGCACCAAGGTCCCATCGAGGACATCCTGCTTTAGCTCATGCATCGCGCCCGCCGGGACGACAGAGTCACATGCAACGTCGTGACCTGCCTCCTGCGAGGTACGGACCACAGCCAAACAACTCCTGCTGGTTTTGTGGTCGGGGGACCCACTCAAGAGAACATTGTCCTGCATTGAACGCACAGTGTTACAGGTGCGGTAAGATGGGACACTTTGCGATAGTTTGTCGCAGCCGTGCACCACCGTCTGCCGCGGATGGTGATCGCCGTCGTCATCCAGCCTCAAGCATAGGACGACGACAACTCTCCAGACGTCCATGGAGGCCTGATTCGTCAGCAGCAGCATCAGCGTACAACTACAACGTTACCACGGACGACACCCCAGTTCGGTCCCTGGAACCGCAGGCTGAGGATCACAGCCAGTACAACCAGTTCATCGCAGATGTCAAGGTAAATGGAGTCCCTCTCAATCTCCTCATTGACACTGGATCGCACGTCTCCATTTTAAACGAGAAGATCTTCCAGCAAATTAACAGAGCTCGGAACATACGTCTACAGCGACCACGAAGACGTCTCATGCACTACATGCATCAGCCAATTCCAGTATTAGGTTGTTTCCTTGCTCAGGTCAAGTTCAGAAACAGACAAGCGCCATTAGAGTTCTATGTTATTCGGGGCGGGAGATCACTACTTGGCATTGATGGAGTACGAGAATTGAAGATTACCATGTCAGGCGCGGAATTCCAATGTTCCTATGTTGATGCAGCTGTCCAAGGACCAGCAGCAAGTCACCCTGTGAGACCGGCCGACGCCTCCCGGAAGACTCCATTCACCGTGTCGTCACAGCAGTCCAGTCGTTTGGGATCAGGTCAACCGTGTGCCCCAGGCAACGGATCGTCTTCACTACAACCAGGTGTCAACTTCCGTAGGCGGAATTCAAGTGTACCAAGCGTTCATGGCGACGGACCGTTGGGACCAGTACTTCCAAGTATCAACGTTCGACGGTTCTCATCTCCAGGCACCGACATCGTGGACATCGAGTCTACAGAGGTGAAACAACCAGTTGTCACCAGTTCAAAGTCTTCTTCAAACCCGCCAGCACGGGACACGTCAAAGCTTCCTCCTGGGTTCACGGAGTTCGAGCACTTGTTCACGCCAGAACTTGGTCTGGTACGGAACCAGACGCATACTGTCAAAGTACGCCAGAACGTGCCTCCAGTACAGTCAAGACTACGTCGTCTGCCGATCACCCTACGTGATGCAGTTTCCGAAGAAATTTTCAAACTTGAACGTCAAGGCGTCATCGAGAGAATCAACGCCTCAGAATGGGTCTCACCGATCGTAGTGGTCAAGAAAAAGGACGGCAACATCAGGATGTGTGTCGACCTGCGTGCACCCAACCAGGCCGTCGTCACAGACTCTTTCCCTTTGCCACACATCGATGAGCTCCTCAACTCTTTGCAAGGAGCATCCCACTTTTCCAAGCTGGACTTAGCATCCGCGTACCACCAGATCCGACTCGACCCGGTGAGTCGAGATCTAACTGCATTCATTACTCACGAAGGACTCTTTAGATTCAAGAGAGTATGTTTTGGTTTGGCATCCGCTCCTGCAGCGTTTCAGCAGATAATGTCAAAAATCCTCAAAGAATGTAAAGGAGTGCAGTTCTACTTGGATGACATTATAGTTTACGGATCCTCTCAGAAGGAGCATGATCATAACTTGCGAGAAGTGTTGTCAGCTATCTCTCGAGCGGGAATGAAACTAAACAAGAAAGGTGTGTTCAATGTACGCGAGCTATCATTTCTGGGCCATAGTCTGTCCATGGACGGTTTAGCACCCCTTCCATCAAAGGTAGACCACGTTCAGAATTTTGAAGCTCCCTCAGATGCAGCCAAGCTTAAAGCATTCCTAGGTCTCATCGAATATTACAGCAAGTTCATTCCGCACTGTTCAACCATAGTCGAGCCTCTGCGACGCCTACTGCGAAAAGGTGTGCGTTTTGTCTGGTCCCCTGAAGCTCAGGCGAGTTTTGAGAGAGTTAAGGCGAGCATCCAGAATGCTCCCATCTTATCCATGTTCGATCCGTCCTTACCAGTCGTAGTATCGACTGATGCCTCTAACTATGGTCTAGGCGCTGTCCTTCAGCAACGAGCTGGGAAGCATCTTCAAACAGTTGCTTTCGCTTCCAGGTCGCTCACCGACGCTGAGCGTAGATATTCCACAGGTGAAAAAGAAGCCCTAGCTTGCCTATGGGCGTGTGAAAAATGGCATGTTTACCTATGGGGACGTCCATTCACCATTCGCACAGATCACCAAGCGTTGGTGACGTTGCTCTCTAACAAAGGCTCAGGAGTACGTCCGCTGCGTATCACTAGATGGGCATCTCGGTTGTTAAACTACAACTTCCGTATGGAGTATCAGAAAGGTGTTGATAATTTAGTAGCAGACGCCCTGTCTAGGCTTCCCAGTCCTGATACCGAGAACGGTATGTTTTTCGAAGAGGACGTCGTATCCTTAGTCATTGCTCCCTTGTCTCGCACAGATTTTCAGACAGCTACGGCCAATGATCCAGTTCTGCCTGGTGTCATACAGTATACTATGTCGACATGGCCACAGGATAGTGCCAGTGTGCCAGATTTGCGTCCGTACTACAGTGTAAGAAATCAGCTATCAGTGCACAATGAGCTGTTGATGCAAGGCGAAAAGATAGTTGTCCCGCAGGCTCTCCGAGAAAACATTGTAGATATGGCACATGAGACACATCAAGGAATTGTAAGAACCGCCAGCATCATCCGCGATCGTTATTGGTGGCCACGGATGGATGAACAGATCAAGCATAAAGTACAGCATTGCGCAGTCTGTAACGCGACAGACAGACCAGTCAAGACAGCACCTGCTCCGCTGCAACCAGTCCAGTTCCCAGATCAACCGTGGGATAAGCTTGGGTTGGACATTGTAGGACCAGTAGATAAAGCACCGCAGAGTCAAAGATTCTTCATAGTCCTCGTTGACTACCACTCTAAGTGGCCAGAAGTACAGCATACATCGACTGCAACATCAGCAACAGTAATCGAGTTTCTAAAAACATTTTCGCTCGAGAAGGACTTCCTCGTGAGATCGTCACAGACAATGGTGTACAGTTTGTCTCCAGAGAGTTTGAAGAGTTTCTAAAACAGCATGGCATTAAGCATCTCAAGTCGTCATTGTACCATCCACAGTCAAACGGCCAAGTGGAAAGGTTTAATAGAGTCCTAAAGTCCTGTCTGCAACTTGCTACAGTGCAACACCGACCTCTTCCTGAAGCGGTTCAAGAATATTTAGAAGCATACAGACGCACAACACATCCAGCTACAGGGCAAGCCCCCTCAATATTGTTGCATGGTAGAATACATAGATCAAGAATGGATATCCAAGGTGTACCGACACCACAAGTGACAGCAAAGCAGAGGAATCAAGCACAACTCCATGAGCGAGTTGAGAAGTATCAGTTCAGGATGAAGCGATATGCAGACACTAGAAGAGCGGCTAAAGAACCGAGATTTTCAGTTGGACAGTCAGTCCGAATTTTTCGTCCGTTGCATCAGAGTAAGCTTCATAGCAGGTATACAGAACCGCAAGTTATTGAAGAGCAAGTTGGTCCAGCAACGTACCGCATGCAAGATGGCCGAAAATGGAATGCGAAGAAACTTACGGCGGTACCTTCACAGTTACAGAGGAGTTCGTTACAAGCAAGCGCAACCACAAATACAAGTCGTTTGCCACAAGAATATTTTGATGATGATGATAACGATTCAGTTACTGACAAGATAACTGTGCCTTTTATGCGTATGCAGTCTGAAGTTTTCACAGCATCGCCTGGCAATGATGCTGTCCGTGAGAGTTCAGCAACTATTACTACAAAGGAGTCAACGGTCCCTTCCGCTGCCCAGCCGGAGCCCGTCGTGACTTCATCAGCCCAGTGCTTTCAGCCAACGGATGCAAGCACGCCGGTTGCATCGCGACCAGCGACGCCAGAATCGATGCCTCTTCTGGAGCCATCTGACGGTGAAGTGAGTGAATCAGTGGCGTTTGTAGATCCCTCAGCAGTAACAGAGTCCGACGTGATCATAGAGTTCCCTGTAGTGACCACAGTGCCTTCTCTATCAGTTACGAAACAAGTGACTTACGTACCTGATGACCGATCACAAACGGACAATCAAGTAACAAGCTTCACAACAAGACGTTCCACAAGGCAAAGACGCTTGCCCGAGAAACTTAAAGACTATATACTTTCTTTTGTTCATGAGACGTCACATAGTACGTCTAGCGAGATTTTTGATATTTAACTAAGACTTCTAAGCATAGTTAGATAAGAGTGCCTAACGCAAGTGTCTGAACGTTTTCAGAAACTGTAGAGGACTGTTTTGTCTTTTGGAAGTGTATAACGCAAGTCAAAGATTGTATTCTGGGAAGAGCATAACGTGCCGTTACAGGCGTTTTTCAGAATCTGATTCTCAGTGTGATATTGCAAATAAGTTATTTCGTTAATTTTTTTTTCCAACGGACATGCAGTGTAAAACGGACATGTGTTGCGAAGAGTCCCCGTTGTTTCTCGAAATGTCACGTCACTGTTAGTGTTACAGTGTATAGCCTAACGTTGTCCAGAATACTGTCCAGTCAGTTAAGCAGAGAGTGTCTACGTCATGCTCTGGGCAAGCTAACGTAACTCACAACTAACCATTGTTCTGAGTATAACTTAAGAATGACTACGTTAGGAATTTTTTTAAGGAAAGGAGAAAAGGATCAGGAAGTGGAAAGTTCAGCTTTCTATGTAAGCATTGGTCTCCTTACATTTTCAATTCATGGAAGGGAGAAATGTAGTGTTGCAAGCTAGCGCCATCTACGGGAGTTAGGGGTAGGCGTTGCCTTTTACTTCAACGCAGCATTAGATGGCGCTGCGCTCGGCACGAGGGATTTCTCCTTAGCGCGCGCAGATTTCACCGCCTATCGGAATCGTGACAGCCAAGATAAGAGTTGTGATTGGGTGTGCCTTGAGGAACATTGTTGAGTGTGTGAATAAATGGGGCAGCTCAAGGAGCTTGGAGAGAGAGAATTGCCTGAACGTCACCTCGACTACATGTGTCTCTGAACCGGCCAAGTACCGGAGTCGGGACCACCGGCCCGGCTCACGTCATGGAACTCCGTTGGGCAACTCGGTGAGTTGCGCCCTTGCCGGCCACCCTCGTCCTTGACATGTAGTTCAGCACGGCACAGCGTAGCGCGTCGGTCGCGTAGGAGACAGGCGGCGTTATGTCCGGACCAGGGGGATCGGCGTATGTACCCCCTAAAACATAACAATGTCTAACTCTACAGATAAGACCAATGGAGCGCGAGATCTCGGTTCTTAGTTTGTCTACATGAAAAGACCAGCTTAAGTTTTCGTGAAACAAAACGCCAAGGAATTTGTGCGAAACAACCCGTTCAAAAATTTCGCCGTGATATTGTATGAGGATTTCTTGCTCGACACATCTATTGCGTGGTCTAAAAATAATATACTTATTTTTTTAGTATTCAATTCTAGTTTATTTGCTTTGAGCAATAATGATACATTTTTGAACCACATATTGGTATGGTGCTCAATCTCTTGTAGGTTTTTCCCAGAAAAGAATACATTGGTGTCATCAGCGTAAAGAATTATATCTCTAGAAAGCGGTACGTTAGTTATGTCGTTGATATACACTAAAAATAACAGTGGGCCAAGGATAGAGCCCTGTCGGGACACAGTACATTATTTTACCCATATTTGACTTCGCGTTATTAACGTCTGTATATTGACAACCGATTTGATAAATAACAGTTTGTTAGGCAAAGCGAATTCCTCTAATCCCACATCTATAAAGTTTTTCCAATGGAATATCGTTTTGATTGAATCGAACGCTTTTTTAAGTCAATGATAACGCCTACTGTATACACTTGGTGTTCAAAATTAGTAATTATTTTATCTTTTATGCTTAACAATGCCATTTCCGCCGACTTGTTTCTTCTGGAAGCCGTACTGTTGTTTTGATATAAGATTTGCCTTTTAAAGTAGTTTAGAAATCGTTCATTGATAACTTGTTCTAAAATTTTCGAAAACACTGGTAGAACACAAATTGGTCTATAATTGTTTAAATCATTTTTATCCTCTGCTTAATGTATTACTGATACCCAGACATGTACGTAACGCGTTACAAGTAACGAGTTACTTCTACCTAGTTACTATTTTCGGTAACGAGTAACGTATTTAGTTACTTTTCTAGAAAAGGAACGAGTAACGTATTTAGCTACTTTTAAGGCAAAGTAACGAGTAACGGTATTTCGTTACTTTTGAGAAGTAACGTGTACAACAACGTTTAAACTGCCTCGTTTGAATTCTAATCGGAGTATACGTCCATTGCGAGAACGGTAGGTGGGCAACCCCCAAAACAACTAAACAGTATGACAGTACAGCAACGTATATCGCTGAACACGTCAGTCGAACAGTTCGACTGACGTGTCCAGCGATAACCGTTGCTGTACTGAACTCTACAGCTGAGAATGTCCTTCACCCAGCGAACACAATAAGGTTCGATGGTTGAATTTTCTAAAACCGAGTACGGACCGAATGTAAACCCGGAGGTTGCCAACGCGGGAGGGCACATAATCCATTGTCAACTTCGAACTTTAGAAGTTGAGAGAACACAAGAGAGAGGGGAATCCCAGATCCACCAGCTCTTGCTGAAGTACAACACTGCCGTTCCTTCGAGGGTGGAACGACTCTTCAGAGTCGCCGGAGATGTATTTTGAAAGAAGCGGGGAAACATAATTGATGAAAACTCCGAGAGGCAGCTACTGCTTAAGTGCAACAACTAATCTTCTAAAAAGAAGACAATAAACTATGAAACAAAAACAGATTGTGAATTTGGTCGTCAAAGTAACGTGAAAAGTAACTCGTTACTATTGAAGTAACTCAGGCGTTCCTTTTGAGAATCGGTAACGACTAACGTATTTAGTTACTTTTTGAGCGAGTAACGAGTAACGGTATTTAGTTACTTTTTTCGGGTAACGTGTACATGTCTGCTGATACCGCAGCAATTTTTAGTTTACTTGGGAATACACCTGTGCCCAAGACCAGGTTACATATATGTGATAGTGGTTGGCTAATCAAGTTGGCAACTGATTTTAAAGGTCTAGCTTTTATGCCGTCTTTACCGCAAGCACTATTATTCTTTAGTTTTTGTATTAAGTTGTTTATTTCTAATTCAAAGATTGTTGTTTACACCCACCCCCTTATAGAAAACAGAAATACACCCACCAACATGGTTTGCTATTACACGTTTTTTTACACCTACCCCGCTCATAGATACAGCTCCTTCAATGGTGTACTATTACACCTCTTTGTACATCCACCTCAAGAAAACCCGTAAAAAATGTACGCGGCCCAGGTGGTTGCAGAAGGCAGGTAGACAGACACAAGGGATTGTTTTCAAATCTTCTAGAAGTTTATTAGACACCCTATTCCGTAAAAAGTACAAACTTGCAAGCAATCCGTGATATATGAAGATGTACAACGAAGCTGTTACACAACTGAGAAGATTACTGAGCAAACATGAACCGGGTAGTGTCTTATCTCCCAACAACCACCAGAAATATTTACCCGAAATTCTAATGGCAGTCACCACTCATTGGCGATACAATCACTTCATCGAACAACGTTTCATCGACACGCGATGTTTCACAGACAGCTCAGATTAGCTTTCCTATATTGGCTTCTCTTTTTCTTTTTTTTTTGTAACCCGACTATATGCGCGAAGTGACATGAATGGGTGGTCCAGGTGGGGTAAAATGTTTGCAATGAGCCGCCTCAGACTGTCCCCGCGAAGCGATGTGAACGGGTGGGCTGGGTCGGTGAGCACGCGCCTCAGAGATACACGCGCGACGAAATGTCGCTACATTGTGCATTTCGCGTAACGAGTGACGATGAAATGTTTGTGTCGACGAAATGTTTCTACAAAACGTGTATCAACGAAAAGGTGTGCATAAAACCCGTTTTCACAGACCGCCGGGAACATAAAAAATTCAGTATTCTACCTGTAGTTATCACATGATTGTAGACAGCTAATGTCAATCAACTGCCGATAGAATTTCGGGGAAATTATTCTATCGGCTGCAAGGAAATAGACACTGCCAAATTTTAGAGGTAATTTGGGACGGAACGGTCAATTGCTGCGAAGGAGTTTGTAGCAGCGCACTTACGATGCAAATACCAGACTTCAAATATGTAATCCGTGATAGATGTCAACACGGGCACTGCAGACGAACCACACAAACACAAAAAACGAAAAGAAATGGGGTCTGTGAAGATTCAACACGATCGGGCAGAAGCAGTAATTTGCCGAACCTAACACTAAACGCATCACATGAATTCCTTGGGTTTTTTTAAAAACAAATCGCTTGTTGCCGATTTACGCGTAGGACTTTTCAAACACTGGTAGCCTTTGTACAGAGCGCGACATTGTTAGCACGAACAAGCGATCGCCGTTTTTTTTTTCATTTTTTCGTTTTGAAAGCAAAAGATGTCATCAAATTTATTATTGCTACGAATAGAGTCCATTTAGGCCTATAATGTAGGGGATAAAATTTCGTACACACTAATATTATTTACAAGTAAAAATGGGAAAATTCGCTGATGTCGTGTTCGCGCTAACAGTGTCGCAATGTGTACACTCGAATACGTTGTCGCCGACGAAATCTACGGCAGCGCCGCTAGTCGCAGCACAGAACACAAGAAACTAGGCCGGGAAGCAGGCAATCCGGCATCGGAAAGAGCTACTACGTCATCCGTGCAACATTTAGCACATGATCAGGCTTTTGCCGTTGCCCGCGCCCAGACAGCGGAGTCTAGGGATAAAAAAGCCTCCGGTTCATAGGTCGGGCGGCTTCGCACCTTCTTCCACGCTTTTAGTTTAGGGAGAGAAAGAAAATGAGAGGAGTAGGAAAATAGCAGCTCCTTTGCGGCCAAAAGAGGCTGCCCTTCCAAAGGCTTATCTTCAGGGTTATCCCAACATATGAACACTACGAGAGGATTGTCCCTCTTATATCCTCTTGAAAGTTCGACTCAAAGTTAATAGTGCAGTGGATGCTATCCGTGGACTTAGCCTTCAGCCAGGTGCCTCGCTCTGCCTTATCTCTAGCTTGGAGACTGTAGTACCGTGATCCTACCCGGAGACCCGATTGGCCTAAGACAAGCATAGCGTCTACTCTACTGTCAATACAGATTGAACAGAACAGCTCCATACTTCCTAAGAAACTGTCCAACCCAAATGTGATTCCCAAGAGGGAATCCAAGCACAAGCTGATCGGGGCGCGTGGATAGCGTAGCGGTGCACTGATACACCCAGAGAAATTTAAAGAGAGAGGAGGATGCTCATTGTCAGTGTACAAGTACACTGTCTGAGCAACAAATACACTGTCTGAGCAACATCTTTCAGAAAAATGGTGCATGTGCGCCTGATACACCCGACTGCATCCGTTTGTATTACAGTGTAGGACAGCCCGACAACCAGGAGCCACCAAGCGAGCAAGACGTGCCAGGCCCCGACGGTTAAGACCAACCGGCCTTACAACGTTCAACGCGAACCTGAAAACCGATCGATCGTCTACAATGGCAAGAGAAGAAGAAATTTTGCATTGCCATTGTTTACATCCTGTCTATCTGCGGCTATCAAGCCGATAGCAGTTTCGCCGTTCACGTCACAAGTCGTGGCGTTATATATATATATCTGTGCTGTAAGCAATAAAGGGGCGTTTTCCTTACTGGCCACAACAGGAACGTGTGATAGTCGCGTCTCGCCCGTGCCGAACGGCGGATGGCAGCCACGACGTAACATAATGCATGGTTCATAGTCACGTTGGCATTTCTTGAAATAAAGCGGCTGTTTGTGGAGCCAGCAGTGCTAATGGTAGAGAAATGGACACACACCGAATACCATACAAAGATTACCTCAACTCTTTGAAATATGCATCCAAGCAAAAGTTGCAGCTGCAGTGGAACAACAAAACCGGCAACAAACTCCATGCAATCAAGCCATTTCTAGACGTGTGGCAGAGTGCACGACATCGAGAGCGCTTCCATGAGGTCGCACTCTGTAGGTTACGAATCAGTCACACCCGTCTCACACATGGACACCTTGAGTGAGGTGGATGCCTTTGAATAGGAACACTGTAACTTACCTCAAAGTATTGTGCCCATACTCATCAAATTTCCTGTGTACGATCAATGCAGCTATAAAAAAAGCTTCTCACTGCTTTATAAAAAACACGTTCCGCTATACCTTGCCGTAATAGTAGGAGATAAATCGCTCAAACCACAGCAGCTGTGTTTTAACTTCCTCACAAATATCGGCATTCTACACCCACAGTAATATTACTTTATATCCTAAACATATTGTCATATGTTTTCCACAAATACACATTTATGATCATAGTCTTATCACATAATTCGCTACTATAGCTGTTTCCCCATCTTAAACCCAAATAGAAATAGTCCAAGGTTGGCGCAAAATAGACTTAGATGATGGTGTACCTTAAACCGCGAATCAATCAATCAATCAATCAATCTAATCAAATAAACTATGATATTTGTTGTTGTTTTTTTCAGTACAAACCTTTCTCTTGCTCATTCTTGCTATGCCCATAGTTTTTGGTTTGCTAAAGAATACATGTCTGCGGTCGAAACTTCTACTTAAACTTTCAGTGTTTTTTTCATCAAAGTATTTTTTCGACGGTTTTGTAAACTTTGATTCATTAGATCATGTACTGTTCACTTTTTCTGCATACTTTGTAATATTTCCTTTCTGAATAACACGTAAGATCATGAAAATTTCCCATGACATATTCAGACGAGGCTCTTTATTCTAGAAGATGATGATGATACCATGTCCCTAAAGCACATAGACAAAAATAATACATGTTCTCGCGAAGAGACAAACAGTGAGATGGTTTATAGGGCACAACAAGCACCTTCCCTGTGCCAGCAAGCGTCGTACCGCGTTCCACACGATTACGTTTGGTTCCAAAACACCTCTGATTGAATGCATTTCGTTTCCTGTTCCAAGTAAGAAACTCCAGAAGGTCGAGGTGGAGTGGTGGAGTGCAAATATTTAAAATGAATCTGATGAAAACAAAAAAAAGAATGTTAAATTTGTATTGTTGTTTTGGTTGTTGGTTTCGTGTTGTTTATTGCACGGCTTATATGCTATTTGAAGATCCCGAACAGATTCACAATTCTGGTTGGAAAAAAAAACGCTTTAACAACTTTGTTTATAGCGTTGCATACCCTAGTGGTCCTGAAGGAACATATTGAGAAGTCGGACTTCGAGCAATGGCCCGCGATGGAATCCAGTTTAAACCTCTACATTTTGAAAGGAGACAAGTATACCAATAGACATTGTATAGTCCGTAAATGAGTTGAAGAGTGTACGTTGTAAAGGTAATAAAATTATGTGAAAAGCATTGTAAACACGTGTTCTCCTTGTGTCGCGGCCAACTCGAAGGGTGAACGCGCGTTTCAGCGTTCGGTGTTTGCATTCAAAGACTTTCGAACATTGACTGGAGACAGAGGCGGCTAAAGTTTACTTTACCAACTAATAATTATAATTAGAGCTCGGCTCTCTTGCGTAACCGCGCGCGTTCATCTCCTACTGTCCTTCGTTACCTACACCATACCCTCACCGGCTTGACTAACAAAGATGCCTTCTTGCGAAAACGTTCACCGAAGCTTCACAACCGCAGCTGAAATTAAATTTGACGCAGATATTCGCTTGGCGTCTTTGTATTTTGGGGTTGTCGAAAAAACAAAAAAAATGCCTCAAGTGTTTAGTTACAAAATAAGCTGTCATTGTCTAGCCTAAGTTAGACTTTTCCAAACGCTATTTTTTTAGGAGATATGCAATGATAGTCCGCAGCCGTAGACAGATAAATTAGTGAATCAATGCGGCGTGGAAAAATACAGTAGACATTTTATGCGCAATACGCTTTCTGATGAACATTATATGTGAATATATATAGACATATACGAAGGCATTTTCAAGAGCTTTTACACCGCTTATTTGAATGTTTATATACTTTTTACCGGTTGTCAAATATTTTTCCCGAATGACATAATCACAATACTAATAACAATGTTTGCTGCACTTGCATGCGTTGTTACCTGTAATGTACAATCCTGATCAACAAACACTACAGGCTGCAGCCTAAAGTGTAACGCCCCTACGAAAATGTGAGGATTATTCATAAATGAAGACATAAAATACAAAAATCTAGTCCAACTTTGCGCATAGATGTGCGGTTTATAGCCACGAAGTAAAATTTTCTCTAGACAGTAGTGTAGAAGATAATCTAAATAACTGTGAATTTCGCTTGTAGCTTGGGTGATTGAAATACACTTCTGTTCTTACATTTTCTAGTTTTATTTCATTTCTTTGGTTTTTTACGCATTTTTACCTGATAACATTTTTTATAAGGTAGGATCATCGGTTATTGTTTCGTGATAAGTCTAAGATTCAGTAACTGAGGCAGCAAAGCACCAAATTATAATTATTTTCACTACAAGTCTGACCGCAGACAACGGCTAGAAGACATACTACTAACACCGACGCACCAACTAAACGTTCACAATCATTGAGCATTCATTGTGTTTGACTCGTTTAGCTGGCGATAGGGCACACACTAAAATATAAAACACAGCATATATCAAGACTAATTGCATTTTTGACGCAGCTTTATTCAACAAACGGGGTTACAACGTTGCTTACGTTCTCATTTAAGGTGAAACTAAGTTTATACCTTGAACGCGGGCGAGCAATTCTTAAATTAGCAAAACAGACAATCGATGTTTCATTGTAGTCGAGGTTAGCGCTACAGCAGCATCGAATGCTCACACAATGCTCACTGCATGTATTACCTGCGTCTATTTCTATGCATAGAGGACAGCGGAGAATATTCTAGGACGAAATAAACGACCAGTTTTCCAATTTAACTTGACTAGCAATATTATAATAATCAAGGACATTGCAAAATATTAGACCCCGTACCTTCAGGCGAAAACCTAGGGCCACTCCCTAGAAAGAACGCAGCGCATTCTTGACCCAAGTCTTGACTCAGGCGCTGAGTAGTCTCGGCTAAGACAGTTGCTGAGATTAAGACAAGTCCGGCGCGGTCTCCGGCGGGGTCTTAGCCAATTCCGTACTTGAGTCCGGCACCTCGACCGCCAAGAACGGAGTGAGCAGGACCTACAGAGGGACTCTAAAGAAAACTGAAGAAATACCGGAAAAAACATAGAATGCGTTCCAAATCTACTCGAATGAATCCGAATTACGCAGGCGGATCATGTCACCTGACAACACAGATAGAGAAGTGCTGGACGCGGGTTGGTTTTCGCACGCCAAGGTATAAAACCTTTACCCTTGAGTGAAGCAGAGTAAATTTTGAAACACGGCCGAAGATTCCGGCTGTGGTAGTGACGAGTTGCGACCTCCTGTCCAATAACGATGGGAATAGGAGGAGCGGCCGGCGACGCGGGGCGGCAAGCGAAACATTGTCTGCTTCTGCTACTCTGCGATCGTTCTGGGCAAAAAGAAAGGACAACCTTCGCAAAACTGCAGCACATGTCTCGCACATACCGGTGGTTTTATGAAAAAAAAAAGAAAAAAGAGTCAGCGATCCGCGTTTTTGGGTAGTGTTTAGTGCGCACCAACGCTGTGATATTGCTTCATATCGCGATCATCTGTCACCACCGTCGCCGACGTCCAGTGCGTGCGCCGAATAAAGGTGTCTACAGAAATACCTGAGTGCCCTTAGATGCCTAATGTTTAACGAAACAAACTGCACTGGACGCATTTTCTCACGGAAGCGTTTGCGATAAAAGTTGATAATTATTTTAAATTATCAATTTAGCAGACTACCGTCTACGTTTGTTGCACGCAGACATGGATGTCGCCGGTCCATCAAAGATGCCTTCCAAGGTAAAGAATGCAATTTTGTCCGAAGGTGATAAGTTTCAATTGGTGTACGAAGCCGAGAAACGCAAACGCGCAATTAAGAACAAATTTAACAGCAAGATTACAAAAGCTTCTAAAGCGAAAGCATGGCAGGAGATCGCATCCGTGCTGAACTCGCGGCATCCATCGACGCTACGCCCAGAGCCGCAGATGAAAAAACCGTGGCACAACCTAAAAGCTCGTAGTTGCGCACAGTTGACGCTGTCCAAGAAGGCACACTCTACGACCGGTAACTTTACCATACATTCGTTTTGACTGCACTTTTGAAATAAAGCAAACATATTGTGTGCTAAAAAATGTTTCTCACTTTCACATTTTTAGGCTAAATTCTAGAAGTAATCAAGATTTCAGCCTGTTTATATTCAAGTCAAAACACTGTATACACTTGCTGCAATCAGACAAAATTCAATGCCAAAAGAAAATATAAAAATGTCCTTGTCTTCCTCAGGCGCAGGGTGCAAAGACCACCAACTAACACCGCTGGCTGAAGCTGTGCTGGCCGTCGTCGGGACCACCAGCCCCATTCTTCTGGGCTTACAAGGGGCATCGGCACCGACCAGTGATCTTTCATGTTACTGCTTTACCTTCGGATATATTGGATTGCATGATGCGCCATTTGATGCAGACAGGTCTAGCTGTTCAAGGTTTACACGATTGGGAGTTCTACAAGCAAACCTAACATTGCATTCATAATCTTATATGGGGTACGCAAGTACTAAAGACTGGGCCCACTTAAATAAACGTCCTCGTGTGTTCTCTCTAGACCAAGAAGGAACCTTGCCCATCCAAGGACTCTCAACCTTTGAGCCATGTTACTTGAGGCTGAAGTCAAGGCAGGCATTTTAATGAAAGGCCACTGTCCTTATCAGTGATGATAATAGTAATAATAAATTTAATATTACTAAAACTATTAACCATTAGATCAAGAGAGTCACAGCACTGCAGAAAGGCAACATCCGTACAATGTACGCTCGCGGTGTCACATCTAGTGATGGTGATTATGTGTTGATGTAAGATCACGACGTATTCTTGTGAGATGCAAGATAAAAATGATGGTGAATATGGGCCCACTTGTAAAAGAGGACAGTCTTCTGAACATCGCAAGCACCGTTGGCCGAGTGTTGAAGGTTCGGGAAAGGGAAATGATAGCAGACTTAGGCTGGTATACTGCTCAAATGGTAGAAGTTACATTTTAAAAGGGTGTCTATGCAGTGCTAACAATACAAAAATAATCGGGTTTCTACTTCACCACCATTACAAAATACATTAGAGCCTCATTAAGTCAAGCTCCAGGAAGCCATGAATTCTTTGAATTGTCAGAAATGTTTCTAAATGTGATGCAACATAAAATTATGATTTGCCATATGAATGGCTACACATAAAAAGAAGATATTTGATGCTTTCCTTTGTATAGGCCTACTGATCATAAGCAGGTATGCTACACATGAAGCATTTGTGAAATGTATGAAATAAGTTTATTTATTCCTCCCTCAAACATGTTCATTGTTGTGGGCTGTTTAAACAGCACATGACACTTGAAAACAAAATTTAGTTTGTTCTAAAAACCAAAAAGTTGTCTAGTGTGAACTATCAACCAGGGTACACATGAGTAATTAAAACGGGCACCACGGCACAGTTTTTATAGTAACTTACACAGACGCTGTTACGTGGGCATATGCCATGCTGCACGTAAAGCGTCCCTGCAAGTTGCTGTGGAAATTTCCGCTTGGCGCCCGTTCCCTAAGCTCATAGTGCCCTTCTTGAGGCACTATGAGAGCGCTTATCACCAAGCAGTGGGGCATTGCGGAAAAGCAACAGCTCCATGGGTGTTGCCTGTGCAGTGTACCGGTTTTCGGAAAGAAGCGCACTCAATAACAAGGCTGCAAGTACAAAAATTATGAATTAGAAGGAAACGTCGTTCGGTTTAAGTGGCTTATGAATACCCCAAAAATATAGAGGGACAACCAAACTTACGACATATGTTTGAATTAGTCAGAAGTTTAATATCCGAGTTTGAACTAACGCAAGACTACCGCTCACAGGCTGGGAGTTTATGAAGTCAACCTGAGCTATGACAAGGAGCAAAAAAATATGTTGATTTATGTTGAAAACTTTACAGCCAGTAGACCCAAAGGTAACAAACACAACGCTTGGACCTCATTTTCTTCAGGTCCATTGTATTGAGATGGCAAGTCAGTTGAACGAAGGCACAAAGATGAGACCGTTTGTTACATAAGAATATTTAATAATACATATTTAATAATACATAAAAATATATAAAATATATAATAAAAATATTGATAGATACCGGCGAAAGTGGTTGAAATGATGGGTCCCGTTTCCTACAAAACCCGCACCAAGGAGGGTACAATCATATGGCGTCATGTCGACCAAATGTGTAGGAACGGTGGATCTAGAGTTGCAACAGACGGCATCAGCCACTGAGAGTGAAAAGCTGCTCGTACGGAACCAGTTGGGCATCCGGATACAGGTGGTGCAGTGAAGACGTCGTGAATGGGCCCATAGCAGGATGCGGATGTAGCCAGTGCAGAAGAAACCAGACAGGGCTTGAGCTCCCCCACAGCGGTGGAAGGATTTCACTTAGGGAGAATGATTGTTCTGTATCCAAATAAAGTTTATTTTCCAGAAACTCTGGCGGGAACATCCTATACAAAAAGCGGTTAAAAACAGTTTTACTAGGTAATTGGATCCCTTTATATTGGCAGCAGGAACAAATCAAGAAAACATTAAAGTTATAGAATGCTAGAAAGTACAAAGGAAAGGCTCTCTTAACTATTGTGTTGATATTTATGTTGTTTGTGATACACTTGTTTAAGAGTAGTGATGTATTTTAATCTAAAGACTTGAAAATATAATTTGTAAGAGACGGAGGGAAAGGGCCCATGAATCTGTGTGACTCGTGCTATCAACATATTCAGGCCTTCTAACATCTAAACTTGCATACAAAATTCTACAAAAGCTGGAGATGAAAACGAACTGCATAAAGCAAACGGTACTCGTATATGGATACTAGAGAAAGTATTTGAAGTCATGAAAATAATAGTTTTCTGTGGTAATAACAAGAAACATCTCCAATACAACAAACGTTTTCTTTTGAAGCTATAATATTTCATTAAGGTTTGTTTTGGTCGTAGTGGCCCACGCAAGATGACGATGTATTAGGCGGGACTGGAATAATAAATGATACATATTTAGCGTAATGTTAGGCGGTGAAATATTACGGCAGCGAGCTATAATACCAACTCCCCGTGAAAAGTTTACGAGTATGTAATTTATATGGTTGTCCCACGTCATGTGCTCCGAAAAAATTACAACTAAGTTGTTATGGTTGTTTACAAGTTCAATTGATGAAGTACAAAGATTGATTGTATAATTTATAGCAACAGGTTTATTTGTTGACCTAAAAAAATTGCTTTGGGTTTCGTCATGCTTACCTTAAGCCCTTTATTTCAGACCACAAAAAATTGCTTAAAACAGAATTTGCATTGCATACTAATACATCAGCTTCATCCCCAATGAGAAAGAATCTGGCGTCATCCGCTAGATAATGAACTGTGCCTCGTCATCGATGTTTGCAATATCATTTTTATAGACATCAAATAAAAGGGGTCCCAATATATTTCCTTGCGGTACACCAGTACAAATATTTCCGGGAAAAAAGCAATGACCATCGGAAAACAACACACGGTCTACGATTATTTAAGTAGGATTCAAGTAAAGCAAGTGGCGTGCCACGGACTCCGTAGCGATTTAATTTCAAAGGTAAATGTTTCTAGTTGAAGACGCCAAACTGTTTGCTAAAATCAATAAAGATGCCTCCATATTGAGACTTCTTTCTATGTTTTCTCAAATATTTATTTTTGAAATAACAATGTTTGTTTAGTAGATTTACCTTTACGAAAACTAAACTGGGAGTTTGTAAACACCCAGTGTTTTTGCAAAACGTTCTCAAGGTGCGTAAAAATATTTTATGCGAGTATCTTGCGAAACACAGGCAGCTTAGAAATAGGCTTTTGAGTGGCGGCACCATCCCAGGAACAGACCGCAAACCTAGACGACCACGCCACACCGTAGGAACAATGCGAAACACGCAGCCAAAGGCCAATTACACTAAATGTGATGCGGCACATCCGAGGTCTTCCTTTATGACTGTGCGCCACCCTAGGAGGACGATGGGTAGAGACGTGGCCCATTTTTCTGGTGTGGCGTGGGCCATGAGGGAGGGTTTGAGATGGCGATGGAACCGCTTGACCAAACCATTTGTCTGCGGGTAGTAGGCTGTGGTCTTCAGGTGAGCGAGGCCAAGAAGAATTGTCAAGCTTCGAGAAGGGGCCGACTGGAATTGCCGCCCGCGATCGGTCACGATTTCGGCGGGAACTCCAAAGCCAGAGATCCAGGAGGACAGAAGCGCAGAGGCGACAGTCTCGGCAGTGATGTCTTTGATAGGACAAGCCTCCGACCAGAACGTGAACCTGTCGATGACGGTTAGGAGGTGCCGTTAGCCCTGCGATGAAGGTTGGGGTCCGACGAGGACCACGTGGATGGTGGCAAAGCGGGTGTCGGGGAGTGCAAACTTTGCCAGAGGCGTGATGGTGTGCCGGGGCACCCCACCCTGCTGACACGCAATGCATGCTCGTGCCCACGCGCGGACATCAGTGTTCATGCAAGTACATGCCAGGCCAGACAAATCGTTCCGCGATTGAATTTTGAGAAGCGCGGATGCCTGGGTGTGAGAGAGCATAAAGGTTGTAGAAGATCTGACGCTGAAGTGGTAATGGCAGGTAATGCCGTTTCCGTCCGGTCGCCGGGTTGACGTCGCAAACGATGTTTGTGTCCAACTCGGAGAAGTAAACGTCCTCAAGATGGAGAGAGGAGGTTGGGGAAGAGCGAAGGTTGCGGAGCTCCTCGTCACTCTCCTGTATATCAGGGAGTTGTCTAAGGTCACACCCACGGTACTGAACAGCGGAGACGCGACTGAGGGTGTCGGCGGGGATGTTGTGGACGCCCTTGATATGCTGAATGTCGGTAAAAAATTCAGCTAGGAATGCCAAGGGTCGCATCTCTCTCGGAGAGTATGTGGCCTTAGATGATCTGAAGTCATTGGTCAGTGGCTTGTAATCTGTAAAGATCACAAACGATCGTCCTTCCAGGAAGAATCTGAACTGCTTGATGGTAAGGTAAACCGCGAGGAGTTCACGGCCGGAGGCACTATATCGTTGCTCGGTTGTTGTAAGATTTTTGGAGAAGAAACCGAGCGGGAACCAGTCATTGTTGATGCGTTGTTGCAGCAGCCCTCCTACTTCGTATTTAGAACCGCAGTTTTTTGAAACCGAAAATATTTTCACTTTTCGTATAATTTCAGCACTCTGCATAAAAAAGATTTTTTTTTCCGCGTCGCGTTTTTTTACATATTTTTTTTACCAAGAATAACATTCCGTTAGCGGTATAAGCACTGGTTTTGATTTTTAAGCCTCTTAATATGCTTAAAAATTATTCTGTTCTTTTATCAACAGGAATTTCGCAATAAAAATACAAAATTTCGCATTCAAAAATTTAGGTTTTCAATAGAACCTGTATTTTGCTCTAATGTTTTACAATATTATACTTTGATACTTCTAACGCAGTATAGATTATGTAGCGCATAGGGTTTAGGACTGAGGCCTCTCCAATCACGGCACCGGGGGAACTTGTCTCAAAACCCGCTATCGGCACTTGCGATTTTATAATGTTTAGAATTTTGTAATTGTAAACTTGTTAATTTACGCCTAGCGGCATCAATGTTTTTTAAATGATTTTTTAATAAACGTCCCTTAGAATATTATAATAAAGAGTAAAATATACAGCTATAATCCATAAACCCACCATCAGCATCTGTTCTTTTTAAGCATATTTAGAGGCTGAAAACTCAAAACTAGTGCTTATATCTCTAGCGGAATGTATGCTGGCTAAAAGAAGGGTGTCAAAAAAACGAAATGCTAAAAAAATTAGAAGAAAAGTAAAAATATTTTTTTTTATACAGCGTGCTGAAATTCAGCAAAAAGTGAAAACCTCTCTGTTTCATACTTTATTTATCAGTACTCGTACGTGATTAAGACATAAACTTTGCATAATGTGAAAGGCAATGAAAAATTCTACACGTGTTAATATTTTAAAAACAAAACTAAACATAGTCGACTAAAAACAAAAATCCGCAGTTTAGGCCACAGTTGTTCATGGAGGCATGTTTGGGGATTTTTACAAATATTGAATCGGCGAATAATAAATAGTAGCTGGAGTGTCGTTTTACCGACAACATCAACCATCACGCTCGTGGGGGCGTCGTGCTCTGGATGAACTAAGAGGGTAGCAGAAACGAGACGCTCCTTGATGGTAGTGAAAGCGTTGTCTGCGGCGTCGTACCAGCCAAGAGTGGATGTTGTACCCTTGGTAGTTCGAAGGAGAGCTTCTAGGGGACGTAGGGTTGCTGCGAAGCCTGGAATGAACCTCCTGTATTAATTCACCAGGCCCAGAAAAGGGGGAGCTGGCGGAGTGATTCTGGACGTGGGGAATCGGTGATCACTTTCACCTTGTCGGGAAGAGGTCGGATGCCATTGGAGTCTACCATGTGGCTCAGAAACTCCAAGGACGGGACGCCAAACGCACATTTTTCTGCGTTGACGATCAGGCCATGGCCAGGCCATGAAGGGTTCAGCGAAACGCTCGAATACTGGGCGCAGGTGGCGTAGATGTTCCTCCGGTGATGTGCTGGCGACAAGAACGTCATCGACGTAGGCGAACACGAAAGGTAGTCTGCGGAGAATGGCGTCGATGAAGCGTTGGAAGCTTTGCGCGGCATTTCGCAAACCGAAAGGCATCCGGGTGAACTCGAAAAGTCCAAACGGTGTAACGATTGTGGTTTTCTTTACGACATCGGGAGCGACCGAAATCTGATGGTACGCTTTCTGTAGGTCGAGTTTCGAGTATATGGTACATCAGTTCAAGTTGGTGCTGAGGTCCTGAATGTTGGAGATAGGGTAGCGATCGGGGAACAGTAGCCACGTTCAAGCTGCGATAGTCGCCGCAGGGCCGCCAGTCGTCTGCTTTCCTCGGTACTAGGTGGAGGTCAGAGGACCAACTACTCGAGAATGGGCGAGTAATGCCGATCTCAACCATTTGTTAGAACTCTTGCTGAGCAATGCGAAACTTTTCGGGAGCTAGCCGACGAGACCTCGCGTGCGTAGGTTGACCGTTGGTGATGATGCGGTGGACGACATCATGCCTGACCGGTTTGTTCCAGTCGGGAGCTGGCATTAACGATGGAAATTCGCTCAGCAAGTTCCCGTAAGGCGACTGTATTGGTGGGCGAAGTGTGAAAGCAAACATTTGGAGTGTGGAGGTTTGGCCGGTGACGAAAAGGCCTGTGGTGGAGTCATGAATTTTCTCTTTGGGCCATGTCTACTAGGAGAGAGAAGTGGGACAAGAAATCCGCTACTGGAATAGCGTGACTGACCTTTGCTACAAGAAAGATCCAACGAAACGTCCTTCGCAAGCCAAGGTTGATCAGGATTGACCTCTTCCTGTAGACGGGGATGTTAGAGCTGTTGACCACTTGCAGGTGGCAGATAGGAGTAAGTGTGCAGTCAAGGGAATTTGGGGTAGCACACTCACTTCAGCTCTTGTGTCGACAGGACCTTCAGTCCACTGGTAGCGTCCGTAATGTAAAACAGGCGACCTAGCTTATTTGGGGGAGCGCTCGTCGCCACTAGCGATCCCGCGTATTTTTTTCCGACCAGCTGCGAGGTTTGGCGCAGCGCTCCGCAGCAGCTCCAAAGGGCTCCTGATACCAGCAGTGCTGTTGCTCTTGGCGCTGTTCGTTATGCCTAGGCTGGTGGTTCGCCCTCGCGTGTGGCGCCCTCGCGTGGTTCGCCCTCGCGTGTGGGGTGGTTCGCCCTCGTGAGGGTGGTGGTTCGCCCTCGCGTGGGGTGTTCTCCCTCGCGTGTGGCGAGGGAGAACGATGGCGGGAGGTTCTAGACTGAGAGGATCGCCTGGAGCTGCGAGGTCGTGAAAGGCGCAATGTGCTTGTGACAAGCTCCTGTAGATGTTGCACGTCTTCTCACAGTGCTGCGATTTCATCTCGAGTAACCGCAGCCGCTACTGTTGCGCGAGTCGCAGGCGTGGCCGGCTCGGGGCGCTGGACTGTTGAGGGTAGATGTTCACGGGTGTTGGCTGGCAACCTCCATGATCTTATCGGCGTGGAGAGCCAAGGCAGGTAAGGACAAATCTGATGCAGTGGCCAGGATCATTTGCACCGACGGTGGAAGTCGATGCACGAACAGCTCTTTCAAGAACTGGCTGTCGAACGTAACGGCACGGTAGCCGAGAAGCGCCTGCATCTGGCGCAGAAGTTGCGATGGGCGACGGTCACCCAGTTCTTCTGCTGAGACTAATTGCTGCAGGCGTTTGCGTTCCGAAAGCATTGTGCGTTCTAAGATGGCTTCCTTGAGAGCATCGTGCGGGTCCATCGCAGGCGGTCGTGCGTGGATGTCGTAGACATCCAGCGCCACTTCGCACGGCAGCGAAGCCTGGACATGGCTGAACCGTACCTCTTGGGATGTTATGTTGGCCAGTCGGAAGCTTCCTCGACTTGAAGAAACCAGACTTCTGGTTGCTGTGCCCAGAATGGAAGCAGGCGAACAGCGTAGGCGCCGGCGGTTGCAGCGGAGGTTGCAGGAAGCCCAGCATCAGCTCGGGGAACGTTGTGACGTTCCATGCTGGGACGTCCGGGTCACCAATGTAGAGAAAGACAAACGAAAAGCGAGTACGTCTGACGAATTCCGAAATCGAACTGATCCGGCTCTTTTATTCCACCAATCTTCTTCCTTTCCCAGTGGCTATCGCCACAACGCTTTGCCGACTATAATGCCAAAAAAGTTAGATTCGTTTTTTCAACCCGGTTAAGCAAGAGGAAAGTGGTTTTTTTCACTCCGAGACGAAGCTCGAGAAGCTAGGCATTTGGCTTTTAGATTGGGCCGTGCAACATTTGTACGGTGCATTTTTTACATGAACTGCGTTTGTGCTTGCAAAAAAAAAAGATCTATGTTGGCGCAGTGATTGAGCCTCATGTTCATGGTCTTGGGGACCTTGCTTAAATTCCTCTTGGGGGACTTTAAGAGTTTTGTTCTGACTTCTTAATTTATTCACTTACCGCGCTCCCGCGCATGCGCATTCGTTTGGTCTCACAGGAACCAATTTTCCCTGGAGCTTTGCCGAAAGAAATTATATCGTATTTAAAAGGGCGCATAAAAAAACAGTATTCACAGCGAGGGGGCGTGGAACCTGCGCAGTGATGACGGTGCCCTTCACGCATTTCCTGGTCTTCATGGAGGTCGTGTGTCGTGGTGCATCGGCACCATGGCAGAACATCACACGACAAAACTGCACGCGACAAGACAGCACAGCGTCAAAACAGCAGGGCGACAAAATAGCGCGCGTCAAAATGGCACAGCGACAGAACAGCACGTGCCAAAACAGCACGGCGTCAAAACAGCACAGCGTCAAAATGGCACAGCGACAGAAGAGAACGGCATCCTTGCAGAACCGAGGCAAAACAGCAAAGAGTCCAAACACGACATTGACAATATGGCTAGGGTTTGGTGTTTTCTGTTTTTATTATTTTAAAATTCGGCGTATTTTTCGGTGTTTATTCCAAACAAAATTTTACGGTTTATAGCGGTGAATATTCGTAGACTCATAAGCTTCTCGGTTCTTTTCGGTTTCTTGACGAAAACCAGTATACTGACGAAAATGCAATATTTAAATGCGTTTTCTTATTTGTTGCTGTCTGTGGCAGCCGACGCGACCTGTTCTGCAAGACGCACTGGGGCTCTATCGTGACCTGATATTACCGTCATGTGCTCGTATTTCTACACAAGTCGAACATGAGCTTCACTACCACTCCGGTCGGACAGGCAAATATCAAAATCCAGAAATTTGCAAGCATTGTTCTCAGTGCATTTTTCCACATTTTCACGACTGCGAGAGGTGGTAAATTCGCGCCGACCACAAGAACGACAATAAAACAATCGTATTTATGCCCTCCTCTAGCAGACGGAGGCTAGGGGTGTTAAAAAATGTGTGGCATTTACGGACGCCCTTGACTTTCATTGTTCAGTTCACGATCAAACTCTCTTCTTTCAACAAACCATTCGGCACACATATACCCTATCAGGTGAAAAACAAAAATTTTGTCTTGAAGACCCCTGCGCCGGAGCTCATGTTGAAAGTTAAACCGATTTCGGAAACGAGCTGAAAACTGCGAAAGGAAGTAGTCATACGGTCAGTAATGAGTGATATCCCCCCCCCCCTCCAAACGCCCTCGCAATTTCGGACCTTTTTCGGTTAATTCCGAATTTGGAAAAATGAATTCGTCGTACCTTTACTGGTTTTATTTGGTTTAAGCCAAAACGATGAACTCTAAATATGCTGACTATCAACCGCAAGGAAAAAATTCGACTAACGTACCAACAACAGCTTCGTTATAAAAGGAGGTTCGAGCAATCGCATTTAATTGTTTAAAGCTCTCCGCCTTTCACCTTGCGAGAATGCTTTACGCTGAATGCCGATCGGTAACTTCTGTTGTGCTAGAAATTGTGGTTCACTACCAACTTCCGTGCCTTCCATGTTCCAAACTGTGGGTCCGACAGATCCAGTGGGGTTCGCAAAGCGAGTGCTGCCAACCGAATTTTTTGTTGTTATGGATTTTAATCTAGCTGGATCTAGCATACATTTTATTATGTGAACTGCTACTAGTGCTCATCATTGAAACTGACTCTTGTCGCTTCATGAAAAGCGCAAGCGGTAGTCGTGACTCGGTTTTTTACATTTTGAGGGGTCTCCCGGTCGCAGACTTTGGTAAACACTGAAATAGACAATATATTCCTTTATTGCCTAGCGACAATGAACGAAAGGGTCAAGGAAGTTCGGAATTATTCGTACAGAGAGAGGTGAAGAGCGCGCTCGAAGTTGCTACAAGCATGCTGTTTTGTCGCTGTGCTGTTTTGACGCCGTGCTGTTTTGGCACGTGCTCTTCTGTCGCTGTTCTGTTTTGACGCTGTGCTGTTTTGTCGCGTGCTATTCTGACGCGTGCTGTTTTGTCGCCGTGCTGTTTTGACGCTGTGCTCTTTTGACGCGTGCTGTTTTGTCATGTGCTATTCAGTCGCGTTTGCCGTGCATCATCCTTTACGCACTGTGGAAACAACTAAACCACAGCGCCATGCCATCATCAGCAACGCAGGTCTTCTCCGCCGATAAGGATTCCTTCGAAGAAAAATTCATACAACGTGTCCGGTGCCTGCTTCTGGCTAGTGGCAGATTTCAGTTTACAAACCTTTGGGAGGGAATTCAGCGTATGTACAGCCTACAAAGGGCCGATAGTATTAATTTACACTTAAAGCGGGGAACCATCGCAGTCTTGACGGTGCCCTTCACGCGATTTCGTCGTTCGCACAGGCTGGTGCAACTTCATTAGCTGATCGATATTGTGTGTCTTTAAACTGCCGGTTCCACCCCAAGCTGTATTCGCAAGCTCTACGTCGCGCAGTGTGTCCAGTGTTGTCCAGGCGGCGTTTTGTGTTGATTCATCGTGAGAAGTTTTACCTTTTGTTTTTAGTTTCATGCGGATAAATTAAAATAAATCCCGGTCACCTCGTTGCCGCACAAAGAAAGGAGTTTGTTGAGGCAGTGCAACGCTATACATCAAATTGAGAGTCATATGAAGGATGAAAGCAACATTGAAAGTGGTGCTGGGGAGCTGATTCACCCGACCAGACATCGTTGAAAGGGATCTGTTGGCGATTCAATCCTTGAGTAGAGGACTTCAAGAGCTAAAGACGGCAAATCAGGAACCCGACACGCAACTACGAGCAACCGCCTCCCGGCAGAAGGAACTAGAATATCAATCGCGACAAAGGCCACCACATTATCTACGGTGTGCCAGGCGTGGCAACTGAAATCCGGGAGGAATCCGAGGTCAAGAAACCTTCATTTTATTTTAAAAAATATCGGCGTACAACTCGAGGCTTCCCGCATTTTGCAAGCACACAAACTTTGCCGTTTTACTGATAGCAACACACGGACTACTTCTTTCTAATTTGTTCAAAGATAAAGTATTGCCTAACGCTCATAAAATAAAGAGAAGTGGTATTTTCTTCGAGTGATGACTTTTCGCCAGAGGTACAGTTCGAGAGGCAGAGGCTTTTGTGTGCTCCAGGGTGCAGAACGCAGAATTTAAACTGCGATAAAACAATATCTTTATACGGGGTAAAACGTATCAATACAAGTCGGAAAATGAGACTCTGTAAAAGACCGGTGTCGGGGTTCGAAGCTGTGGGAGGAGGGGAGGGTACTGTGGGAGGCTGGCTGGGAGGCAAGCTGTGGGAGGAGGGGAGGGTACGGAGAAGGGGGATGGGAAGTTACGCAGGAGGAGGAGTGGAGGGCACATTGGAGGAGAGTGTTGTGGGCACCCTGGCGGCTCCGCACCCCAGTTGCCCGACTGCGAGGCAAGGGTGCCGTACTTTTCCCGCGTGGCGGCGACGTCACGCCAGCCACGCGCACATCGGATGCGCCGCCTTGATAAGGCAGATCAGAGGCGGCGCACGGGGAGTCGCTGACTGGACTCAGCCGCCGTTGGTAACAATGTTAATCGTCCTGTCCATGTCCCATTAAATGTAGTTTCTTGTTGTTGAAACCGTTGGCTCCGTGTTATTCCTCCGGGTCGGGTATGCAGCAAGGCAAACCGACCACAATGGCGCCCAACCGTGGTATGCTGCCCACTCGCAGGAATTTCACGGGGCTTGGTTTCTTCTTTCGGTAAGCCTTTTTCATATTCCCCGTGTTTCCTATCGTTGTTTCGTGCTTCCGTCACGTCCGCGTTTGTTGTATTGGCGTGTTTCTGACTGTTTGTTTTGTGACCGCGGCAATCGTTTGCGCGTGTGTTGGTTTTTGCGGGGCGTTTCCTTTTTTTTCGCTTGTGTTGCGCTTGTGTTGGGTTTTGGGGGGCGTTTCTTTTTTGTGCTCGCAGGCATGCTCACACGGGAGCAGGAAGCCGCGATGGCCGCAGCGGCACAAATGAACCTGCTCACGAAGGTCACGGAGATGTGCGACTCCGTGATGCAGCGCCTGGCCCACACGCCTGGCCAGCAGGAAACCCCACCGCGAGAGCCCCGACCACACTTGACGGTTCCAGTCTACATGGGGTACGACGACGTCAAGTCCGTGGCAGACTTCCTGGGCGAGCTGCAGACGTACCACCTTGCCTCCGGTGCCTCGGAAGCCTTCATCGTGGAGCGGATTGTCCCGCTGGCGTTGCAAGCCAGCGCCAGGTGCTGGTTGGGGTCCCAGGCCCCCTTCACCAGCCTGGCGGACTTCCAGACAAGGCTTCGCGAAGAGTTCCTGCCTGCAGGCTACGCAGCGCAGATTCTCCGAGAGCTCGAGGCAAGGACGCAGCACCCGGACGAAAGTCTGGTCCGGTACATTCGGGTCATGCAAGAGCTCTTCAAGAGGGCGGACCCGAAGTCACCGGAGTCGGACAGAGTAGCTCGGGTCAGAAGACAGTGTCACCCAAGGTACCACGTCTACCTGATCAACCGCACCTTTGAGACCCTTGAAGAGCTAGCCCGGGGCGCCCGCCTCATCGAGGAAGCTCTTCATGCCGAGCGGAACTACGTGCCGCCGCCACCAGCCAAGTACGCGCTCGAACCGGCATGCGCATGGCGGGGCCCCGAGGCCTCCACGCAAGTGGACTGTCCGAACGAGACCTCCCTTCCCCACCACGTCAACCAGGAGAGTTGGCGTGGCATGCATGGCGAGCTCCCGTGCGGGATAAGCGGATGTTCGCCTAACTCTCCCCGAGAGGTCCCCGGAGGTCACAGCGAGGCCCGTGAGGGTTTCGGGCGGGGGTCGCCACGACAGGTGGGAGGTCGTGTGCCGTGCCCTATCGTAAGCTGGGGCCCAACGGAGATCACCACCCAAGCGAACCATCTTCATCAGTCTGCTCCTGCAAGTGCTGGCGCAAGCTGGCACGGCCCGGTCGCAAACCCGCAGCCCAGCAGCATTGACCCCCGCCGCAACGGAACAAGCCCTCCGCAACACAGCCAGTCGCAAGCCTGGTGGAGGCCCTCCCATAGTGGTTCCTTATCCGATCACTGGAGGCGGTCCGACGGGCACCTCGGTGCGGGTGGCCTAAGCAGGCAACTGTCGTCGGACTGCTGCTACCACTGCGAGCAGCCCGGCCATCACCGAAACCAGTGTCCAAGACTTCTGGACACTACAAACGAAAGGTGGCACGAGACGGCGGCAAAGGGCCGGAACCAGAACAACCAGGGAAACTACTACGGCCGGCGACGCTGAAACCAGACAGCCACTCGCCGACGGCCGTTACAGTCCCTGGGAGCAGTGAGGCCACGGCACAGATTCCATCGGTATGTCGAATCCAGCCCGAGCCTAACATCATTGAACCGCGCATGACGATTTCACTGCTCGATTTTCCCATTGCCGCACTTTTGGATACTGGGGCCGCTATCTCGCTTATAGGGGATTTCGTTTTTGAACTCTGCAAAGCAAAAAAGATAAGCCTCCGGGAGTGCGAAACCCGTTTGCAGCTAGCTTCTGGTACAGCGATAACAGCTGGAGGAGCCGTGAGGCTGCAGATTCGGTTTAATGGAAAGAAGCGGCGTCAGCGATTTCTTTATATGCCGGGACTCGTGGTACCTGTGATCTTGGGCCGAGATTTCATTACAGGCGAAAGCATGACGCTCGACTTTTCTGGTGGCGGATACCGGCTGGGACAACAACCGGAGCTGACTCCGTTCACCAGACGAGAGGACTGCATCCCTAACCTGCCCACGGCAGCCCACGTCACTGATGTGCCGGACGTCTTGCCTGCCGGCGTTCGAGAATCGTTGCGAAAGTGCCCCGCAACCAGCCCGCAGAAGCAGGAGCTGCAAGCCGTCCTGCAGTCTTTCTCACCGATGTTCACGGAAACACCTGGAAAGACTGACATCCTGCTGCACCGCATTGAAACCGGTGACGCGCCGCCACGGAGGTGCAACCCTCGACCGATCAGCGTCCACAAAAGGGCACTCCTTGATGCGGCGCTCGAGGAGATGATCGACACCGGTTCAGTACGTGAGTCGAAGAGCCCCTGGGCGTTCCCCGTGGTTCTCGCTCCGAAAAAAGACGGAACCGCCAGACTCTGTGTGGATTACAGGCGGCTTAACGATGTGTCCGTACGAGACAGCTACCCTTTCCCCAGCATTTCCTCCGTGATGTACGCGCTCGGTAACGCGACCGTGTTTACAACGCTGGATTGCAGTCGCGGGTTTCTTCAGATCGAGATACACCCATCAGACGTTCCAAAAACGGCTTTCATCTGCCACAGAGGGTTGTTCGAGTTCACCCGACTGCCGTTTGGCTTGTCTAACTCTCCAGCCAGTTTTCAACGCCTGATGGACGTTGTACTCGGGAACACGAAGTACGAATTTGCCATGGCATACATGGATGACGTGGTTGTTTTCTCGAGAACTATGGAGGAGCATGTCGAACACCTTCGCATCGTGCTTGAGCGAATGCGTAATGCTGGGCTCACGATTCATCCCGGAAAGGTTCAGTTGGCCGCGCCCAAGATTAACCTCCTTGGATTCGTTGTGGATAACGGCACGCTCCGCCCCAACGAAGATAAGTTGCGCGCGCTAACGGAATACCCAAGCCCACATGACGTAAAGAGCCTACAAAGATACCTCGGAATGATTGCGTTCTACCGGGATTTCATTCCGCACTGTTCCGAGATATCCCAACCGCTCAATCACCTACTAAAAAAGGCGTCAAGTGGTGTTGGGCCGAACAACAACAATGCGCATTCGCAGCCCTTTCCAAAGCCGTGACTGACAACGCTTGTTTACAGCTCCCAGACTTGAACAAGCCGTTCGTTCTGCAGACAGATGCAAGCGACTGTGGCCTGGGTGCTGTCTTGCTGCAGGAGTATGGCGGTGTGCTTCGGCCAGTTGCTTTCACGAGCCACACGCTAACTCCAGCCGAGCGCAACTACAGTGTCGCAGAACGTGAATGTCTCGCCATTATTCATGCTTTGAAGCGCTTCGATATGTACCTAGATGGCGCAACGTTCGAGATTCAATCTGATCACTTAGCGCTATCATGGCTAAGGGGACTTAAGAATCCAGCTGGACGTCTTGCTCGTTGGGCGCTTACGCTGCAACAGTACGACTACTCCATAGTGTACCGCCCGGGGTCAACGAACAAAGTTGCTGATGCGCTCTCTCGTGCTCCACTTCCTGAGGAACACTCGCAGGATACCCATGGCTTGGTGACCGTCGCGGTCACGGCACGAGGATCCCCAGATTCACGGTGGGGTACATTGGTGAGCCGCGAGGACCTTCGCAAGGCGCAGCTGGATGACGGACTCTGCCAACGCGTGTCCGCTTGGCTGGCAGCACGAGGTCCAGTCGACCGCCCAAGTGACGAGGAGTTCGACTCCTACTTGATGAGCGACGACGGCCTCCTGCTGCGCTACATCCCCCAGGCCGACGACGATCCGGATGGCTCGGCGTTCCGGACCGTGATACCCCGCAAGCTACGTAAGCTTTTCATCCGATACATGCATGACTCTGCCTTGGCAGGACACAGCAGTGGGAGCAAGACTTATGAAAAGTTATCCCAAATTGCTACCTGGCCAGGTATGAGGCAGGATGTGCTCCGATACGCTCGTAGCTGCTCGGTGTGCCAGAAGGCAAAACCACGTGGTGGTCAGCCCCCCGGTCTCATGCAACCAATCGTGAGCCAGAGCCCTTGGCAGATTTGTTGCTGTGACGTCATGGGCCCCTTCCCACGTAGTACCCGCGGCAATCAGTACTTGTTCGTGGTAACCGACCACTTCACGAAGTGGGTTGAGTTGTTTCCTTTGCGGAAGCTAGATTCGCAAAAAATCTGGGAGTGTCTACTTGAAACATTCGCTAGGTTTGGCTTTCCTGCACAGCTTGTAAGCGATAATGCCTCCTATCTAACGAGTAAGGTGTTCGTGGACGCTTGCGCGGTGCTGGGAATTAAGCACAAAAGAACTTCCCCGTACCACCCACAAGCAAACATCACGGAAAGGGTAAATCGGAACCTTAAGATGATGCTAGTGGCCTACACCGAGCGCCACAAGGACTGGGACGCGAAACTGCCCGAGCTGGCATTCGCAACCCGTACGACCACTAATCGGTCAACGGGCCTCACTCCTGCCCAATTGAATTTCGGCAAGGAGCTCGCGTTCCCGCTTTTTAACAGTCTCCTTTCTACAGAGTCTGGGGGAAGGCTTCGCCCCTACGTGAAGTTCGCAGAGGACCTGCGAAAGCGCTTCTCCGATAACCTTCGAGAAGCACGAGAGAATCTCGACGTCGCCCGAATGCAGCAGGCAGAACAATACAACCAGGGGCGACGTGACTTGCAGTTCGAGGTGGGAGATTTTGTGCTCCGGCGTACTCACCCACTGAGTGACGCCGCTCGAGGCTTCGCAGCCTCCCTCGCTAACAGGTGGGAAGGTCCGTTTAGCGTGCGTGAAAAGTGCTCACCACTCACGTACAAGCTAGTTCACTGTGAGTCTAGTGAGGAAACCGGACCTGTTCATGTCACCGACCTTAAACGATTTTTTCAAGCAGAAGACGAGGATTCCTTGCAGGACCGGAACGACACTGACGGCAGTCCCGTTCCGGATACCCCCTTGTCTCCACCAAGGCGGCGGTATAACCTGCGACGTCGGTGACACGAAAGAGAGAGGAACCTTTTTTTTTTCTCTTCGGCTTCTCCTCTCTCGCATTTTGGGGGTAGTTTTCTACTTCCACGGATCTGCTCCCTTTTCAAGAGAGGGGGAGAAGATTGTGTGCCCACCTCAGATTCGTTATTTTCAACTTTCTGGAAGGGGTGCGAAGATAGCGTCAGGCTCAACCCTCAACTGAGCCCCATGTCGTCTGCTTTCTTGTTTTTCTACGAGGATGGCTCGTGGTCAACGCCTTCACCACACCCGCCATCGGAACAACACGGCAGCCGGTCTCATGGTGGACCGGGCCACCAAGGACATCGGCGCGCCAGAGGCGGCCCAAGGAACCATGGACCGCGGCCACCCTCTACAGGACGGAGCGGCAGCTGGCCAGCCGAGCCCTGATCCAGAGCAAGGAGCTCAAGCGACAAGCTGGAGCTGATCGAGCCGCTGCAGAAAGAGCAGCATGTGACCAAAGAGCGGGCGAGAGAGCGGACGCCGAACGCGTCCACCAACGTGGCGAGCGCGACCGCCAACGGGACATCGCACTCGTCCAGCAGGCGCCGGCCGGACTCGCAACGTCAGTCCGCCCAGCAGCGCCATCCACCCCCTGACGCCCACAACAACGCCTCCGTCTTCGACATGCCGGACGAAGCTTGAGGGGGGGAAGTGTGGGCACCCTGGCGGCTCCGCACCCCAGTTGCCCGACTGCGAGGCAAGGGTGCCGTACTTTTCCCGCGTGGCGGCGACGTCACGCCAGCCACGCGCACATCGGATGCGCCGCCTTGATAAGGCAGATCAGAGGCGGCGCACGGAGAGTCGCTGACTGGACTCAGCCGCCGTTGGTAACAATGTTAATCGTCCTGTCCATGTCCCATTAAATGTAGTTTCTTGTTGTTGAAACCGTTGGCTCCGTGTTATTCCTCCGGGTCGGGTATGCAGCAAGGCAACCTGATCACAATGTATGTACAGTGAAGAGGACGGCAAAAGAGTCGAGGACGAGGAGGGCGAGGATGAGGGAGGGGAGGAGAGGAGGAGGAAGAGGAGGAGAATGCGAGGGCCCTCGGGAGCCTCCCCCTCCTTCTTCCCTTCTTCTCCTCTTCCGTACCCTCCCCTATCCTCCTCCTCTGTGGCCTCCCCTCAAGAGCTGCGCTCCAATTCGCATTTCAGAGATTTGTAAACGTCTTTCATTTAAGTACAAAACGAGCGTGTTGGTAATAGTAAATAAATATGAGGAAGATACATATAAAGGGGAAAGATGCATAGAAAGGGAGATACAAAAAATCTCACGAATTGTCATTCGTGGCATTTTGGTGGAGGTGCGGGGTAATGTAACCCGTGAAGCGTACACCTCCTAGATCCTGTTCAGCGAGCTCCATTTGAGTTCGACCATCCGTTGACGCACTCGAGTTTCGTGCCGACCGCCGACTTGAGATACAAGCTGCTGAGGCTGGGCTATTTCCCGGGAAGGACAACCCAGATGAAGCCGACGATGACCGCATCAATGACGCAGTCCACAGCATAATCTCCTTTTCATATAGATGCCGTCGCTCCCTTGACACCGGCCCGTTCCACGTGCACGGAACTGGATTGGAAAACCATGAAGCGTCGAACAGTTTCTGTGGCCATCGCATAGGTTGAGTTTCGAGGCACGCCTTCACCAACCAACTGTTGGTTATTAAGTATATGCAGGGTCGCGGCGCGCAATGAGAATAAACGTAATGCCCGGCGAGGAGGGACGAGACGTAGCCTCCATAGCGTCACATCGCTGCTTTATTAGGACTAACTTCGAACGAGGGAGAAGAAACACAGCACACAACAAACAAGCTCTCGCGCGCTCCATCTGGTGGTGGTGCATGACACTTGCTAACACCTCCCCCTTCATGTGCCACTACGCCCATTACACATCTGAAGACCCCAGTGTTCACAAAGTTCACGGGTTCTTCTTCCATTGAGTGCCTTGGTCAGGGCGTCGGCACAGTTGTCTGATGACTTCACATACAGTGGTCTTATTCTTCCTTCTTCAATCTTCTCTCTTAAGAAGAAATGACGCAGGTCAATATGTTTGCTGCGCTCTGACGTCACTTGCTTGCTTGCAAGAGCGATAGCTCCTTGGTTGTCAACTTGCAAAACTTGTGGCTCAACGACGAACTCCTGGGCACCTATTTCGTTGAGAAAGTGTTGGAGCCACAGTATCTCCTTTGCCGCTTGGCACATCGAAAGGTATTCGGCTTCCATGCTGGATAATGCAGTGGACTTCTGCTTCTTGCTGCTCCACGAAATGGCAGCTCCAGCCAGCATGAAAATGTACCCACTAAATGACCGCCTGTCATTTGTATCATTCGCCCAGTCTGCATCACAAAAACCTTGTACACAGCCTCCTGTCTTCGTGTATGTGAGGGTGTAGTTCTTTGTCTGTTGCACATACCTCAAAATGTGCTTTATGCCGTTCCACATCTGCAAGGTGGGATGCTCACTGAATTGGCTCATACAAGTGGTTGCGAATGCCAAGTCTGGCCTTGTGCCTCCCGCCAAGTAAAGAAGCGCTCCAACCGCTTGTCGGTACTTGGGCTTCAACTCCCTGTCTTCATCGGCAGTAGTAGATCTCTGAAACTTCATTCCAGGATCAAGCGGTGATGCCGCCCCTTTAGCACTTGTCATCCCAAATGACTCCAAGATTTCTTCGGCATACGCTGTTTGGTCCAATGTGAGTGCTCCACCTTCATGTCGCACAACTCTGATTGACAAGATGTGGCTAACCTCTCCGAGGTCCTTGGTGTTGAATGTACGTCCAATGCTTCTCTTGAAGCTCTTGATCACCTCTTCGTCCTTTGCGAGAATCAGGAGGTCATCCACGTAGACACCTACAATGATGTTCCCCCCTGCTTGAAGTACACGCATGGATCCGCCTTGGACCGAGAAAACCCTTCCGTCTTCAGAAACTTGTCCAGTTCCAGGTTCCACTCCCGTCCAGATTGACGTAGTCCATACAGGCTCTTCTTCAAGAGACATACGTCGTCCTTGCAGTCCTCGTACTTCGCAGGTTGTTCCATGTACACGGTCTCCTTCAAGGTCCCATTTAAATATGCAGCAGTGATATCAACTTGATGAATCTTCCAGTCTCTTTCAACTGCTACTGCTAACAGTGTTCGGATAGACTTGAGCTTCACCACCGGCGAGAAGGTCTCCTTGAAGTCAACTCCTTCTACTTGAGAATAACCACAGGCAACAAGTCGAGCCTTGTAACGCTCTAGGTCACCATTTTGGTCGAACTTCTTCTTGAAAACCCACTTGCATTTGATGACTTGTTGGTCTTTTGGCCTTGGAACCATTTCCCATGTGTCATTTTTCTTCAGGTTGTCTAGCTCCTCTTGTATGGCTTTTCTCCATTCCTGCGCATCAGGCATTGAGAGTGCTTCCTCCACTGTTTGAGGATCTTCTAAGCTGCTTTGTCTCGTCAGACAACAGGTACGAGAGGGTTTCGGAAGTTGCTTCTTCACTGCCAGCCTCTCCGAACGTCTTAACACATTGGTGGTCTCTGCCACTTGAGGAGTAGGAATATCTTCCTCTTCCGAGATCTCGTCTTCGTCACAGTAGGTGGTACCATCATCACTTCTCTCTTCCTCTGGTTGGATCTCTTCATCAGCAGTGACTGTGATCAGGTCTACAGCACAGTCTCCGCCTTCTTCAGTGAGTCGACCTCCAGCCTCAGTCTTGCATGGGAAGCTGTTTTCGTCGAAGGTCACGTCACGACTGACGAAGAACTTATCGTTGCGCCAGTCCCAGAGTTTATACCCTTTTACTCCCTTTGGGTAACCCACCAGCACACACTCCACTGCCCTTGGGTCGAGCTTTGTCTTCCTGCGCTTGTTGTTGTCAACCATCCATACCTTGCATCCGAACACTCTTAGGTGGCTCAACTTGACCTCTCTGCCAAGCCACATGGCTTCGGGAGCCGCTCCGTCGAGTGCTTTCGATGGACACTTGTTGCGAAGGTGTGATGCAGTCACCACAACATCAGCCCATAGTTCTTTTGTGATGCCCGATTCAATCAGTAGGCACCTCGTTGTGTCCAGCAACGTTCGGTTCATCCTCTCAGCCACCCCATTTTGCTGAGGCGTTCTGGGCACCGTCAGCTGTCGCAAGATACCATGCTTAGCAAGGTATTGGGTGAATTCCCGGCTGATGTATTCACCTCCGTTGTCACTGCGTAGCATCTTCACTTTCGTTTTGTGAAGGTTCTCGACCATTTGTCTGTATTGGTCGAATCTCTCCAGCACTTCATTTTTCGTCTTCATTGGGTACACTACAGTGTATCTGGAGTAGTCATCAATGAACGTTACAAAGTAGTTCGACCCTCCCTTCGAAACAGGTGTGATCTTTCCAACAACATCCGAGTGAACCAGGTCCAATGGGGCCTTAGCCCTCGTTCCACCAGTCTTCGGAAAGCTGTTTCTCTTCGATTTGCCGAGTGCACACGTCGAGCACTTCGCGTCTTCACTGCTTCTCCCACTTTGGCAAAGTTTTTCGACAGCTTCATGGTGGAGATGACCGAGGCGTCGATGCCACAAGGCAACGTCTGTCGCCTTTGCTAACTTCAACGTTGCACACGACTCGCTCACAGTGTACAATTTACCATCACGCTTTGCTGTGAGAATCAGGTCACCGTTGGCTTCACTCACTTTAGCCGTTCCGTTGCTGAAAGTCACGTTCAGTCCACGTTCCTCAATCTTCCCAACTGACAAGAGGTTACCGTCCAAGCTGGGTACGTACAGGACATCTCTAAGCTCGATGGGAATGCCACCGTTGTCTTTCGAGAGTTCAATCTCCACTTGTCCTCTCCCGAGAACCTCCATGACCTCCTTGTTTGCAGCCTCAACAGACGAGTAGCAGGACTGGAAGCTGGTGAATTTGGCCCTGTTTGACGTCATGTGGTCAGTTGCTCCACTGTCAAGGTACCAGATGTGTGACCTTGACGAACTCTCACCTCTGGCACAGAGAGCCTTCTTCGGTCCACTTGAATCTCTTCTTCTCTGTGAGCCGCATCCTTCGTCATCAGGACCCTCCTTGCATTCTCTGGCGATGTGTCCAAATTTTCCGCACGCAAAACACCGGACTCGTCGTTTCGGTTCAGAGGATCTCGTAGCAGTGCGAGTTTCTTCTTTCCTTGCAAAATGTTCTTGCCCGTTATGTCTGTGGAGCTGACTGCTCTGGGTAGTGGGCTTGTTCTTCGTCATGAGGGCCTTGTTTTCTTCACTCTCATTTAGTTTGTCTTCTTCACGTTTGACTTGGCGCTTTTCTTCTACCAGCAGCCTTGCTTTCACCTTTTTCGTCGTGAGCGTTCCTTCGTCTTGCTCAAGATTTAGGATAAGTGGTTCATACGCTTCTGGCAAGCCCATCAGCATCACCAGTGCCACTTCCCTGTCGGTGAAGGCGTATCCTGCCGTTGAAAGCTTTCTGTGTAGATTCATTATTCGACCCAGGTAATCCTTCATGGTTTCATCTGTCTTCATTCTGGTGTTGAAAAAGTCTCTCATCAACTGAAGAGCATGCAGTAGGCCACACTTTGAATGTATCTCTTCCAATGTATTCCAGGCCTCACGAGCTGTCGAACATTCCCCAATGTCGTCCAGGTAGGTGTCTTCCACTACTAGGAACATGAATGTCAAAGCCTTGTTGTTTATCTTCCGCTCGTCGTTCGTCATTTCTCTTCCACTATAGCCAGGCTCGATGGCTTCCCAACAGCCTTTCTGGACGAGTGCCGCTCTGGCTCGAATCGCCCACGCATGGTAGTTTTCGTTTGAGAGTTTTGGTATCTTGAATTCGTCCAGCGACGCCATCGTATCGCTTTGCTTCGTCGAGAGCGGTTCGAAGTAGGCTTACCGCGATGAACTTGCGTTGGGTTCCCGTTGAACGTCTTGCGGCACCCAGCGAAGCAGGAACACACGTACTGGTTTGGCGACGTCTTTCACAAACCGTCGACGCAGTTTCCGCTTAGTTCACTTCTTCTTTTGCAGCACAGCCGAGCTCGTTATCCGCGTTTCCAGTTCCACACCAGCGGCATGGTTTCTCGTCGGCGTCTTCGTCGTAGTTGAGTCGCTCCTCAGAGGACATTAATGTCGCTCACCGCACTGCGCACCGGCATAGCGTCGTCCTGGGCCCATAACCTGTTGGTTATTAAGTATATGCAGGGTCGCGGCGCGCAATGAGAATAAACGTAATGCCCGGCGAGGAGGGACGAGACGTAGCCTCCATAGCGTCACATCGCTGCTTTATTAGGACTAACTTCGAACGAGGAGAGAAAAACACAGCACACAAAAAACAAGCTCTCGCGCGCTCCATCTGGTGGTGGTGCATGACACTTGCTAACACCAACGACGTAGAGAACTCGCCGAAGAGCTTCATCAAGCGAGGGTTCAAGGCTCTACCGAAAGCGCCGTTGGCTTGCCGAAGACGTTCTTCGACTCGGCAAGAGCGCGGATACTCGACGCCTCAGAAGCCAAAAAGGCTGACGGTCTTAGACGCGCGTGTGTGAGGGAAACTATCTTCGGAGGCTTTGTTCGGGGCCCGTATACGACCGTTGGGGGTTTCATCACGGAAGCAACCAGCATCGAGCGTGCCTCTTCTCGACAGAGCCCACTGTATCACCAGAGGCTGCCCGGCGTCAGTGCAGCCTCTAACGTCCCTTGGCGACCTTGGGTACATCACTTAAGGCATTCATGAGATCATCTCACCACCTCGTCCGGGGAAGAGAGATCAGGAAGCTCCTGTCTTCTGCACAACCTGACAGCTTTCCGCTGTCGATTGCCGATGCTGCCGGGAGGGAGTTCAGCGGGCATTTCAACTGGAGGCTCCGTGCCAGCGTAGCAGCACACGAGGGGCCCGCCCCGGCCTTCGCCGTAGTAGCTCGAAAACTGGCGCCAGCAGCCCGGCAGTATTCGACGCCGCCTTGACCTGACCCACAGCACCGTTAACATTCGGACAGCGTGAAGGGGCAGCCCGAGCTTGTCCGCTCCGAACAACCTGTGTCTGGGAAGACGGATGTGTGGAGCACAGCCGAGCCAAGACCACTGTGCTATCACTGCGGAGAGGACATCCCCGTCTACCTGGGCTGCCCGTACCGACGAATGGGCCTGCGAGGTAATGCGCCGAGCAACCCGCAACCCTGTCTTGGGGAGCGACCGAGGGACAGCCAAGGAGTACCTCCGACGACCTCTCTCCCCGGTGCCGACTCTACCACGAAATTCCCGTTCGCATTCGTTCTGAACGTGCTCACCCGCCCTTCCACCGCTCTTGTCGGGACAGCCTGCGCCCTTTTTCTCGTTTGAAATCCAAACGCGGCAACCCCTGGAGGTAGATTAGTCGTGGGCCGACGACGTAAAGAGCTACCAAGAACTCTTGCAACGCCACCCATCGAAGCGACGCTTCCGCAGGAGTGCCCAACAACCTTAAGGACGTCACTGACGTCAATGACGCGTCGGCAGTCATTGATACCGGAGCGCGCTACTCCGTAACGGGTGGGAGACTCTCGACGGCTCCGGAAGGTCACTACACCGTGGGATGGCTCGCAGATACACACCGCCGGAGGGCACCTTATTACAACCGTTGGAAGGTGCACCACCCGCGTCGAGTTTCGGTTCTAGCAGACGATTTTCTGAATGTTTGGAGGCCGTTCCCTTCCGCGCGACAAACCTTCAATTATACTTCAGGTATACTTGAGTAGTCGAGTTGAATCGTGCCTGTTTTAGGCTCACTAGTCAGAACTGATAACTTTGCTTCTGTAATCTGGAGAGTTCTATCGATATTTCTTCCAAAAATCCACTACCAAACGGCGGTGCAATGAGAAATAAATATTGTTCTAATGTGTATATGCTGGTTTAAATGTTCATTTGATAGAAGTGCTATGTTTCAATAAGACTTGGGTAAATTTAGCTACCTTTAGCATATTTCTGGAAACTTTAGCTACTCTTAGCTATTTTTGGGCAGCCTTTAGCTACTTTTCTTCCATATGATTTGGCAACACTTCGTCATCGCGCGACGCAGCAGAAGCTGCATGGTTGCACTATCTCTCCACCGGGCGCGGTGCTGCCGGGGCGAGATGCGCTCCGATAACAAACCGAAACCTAAAACCCGTCGAATTTCTACGGTTTTTCAGAAAGCTGTAAAATGCTTCGTTAGCCTTCGATCGTTCTGCAATTTATTGATTTAGGGTTTTTCGATGACGCTGAGCAATTTTCTAATTGAAACTATGCCCTTAAACACAATATTAAAAAAGTTAGTTACGCAAAAATAATTAACAATTTAATTATCTCGGACTTTACTAATTTTCGTAATTAGGCCCCTGACCTAGGACCAAAAAGACACAAGCCTTTTTTTGTTGCGACGCGTAGTTTTCGCAATATCGAATTTGTCCACCTTTCGTGAAACACCCTGTATATATATATATATATATTATATATATATATATATATATATATATATATATATATATATATATATATATATATATATATAATTTTGTTTACATATAAACACAGTAAAGGTCCTAAATATCTTAGAGAGCTGAACTTTTCTTGGCGGGCTACAAATCAAGCCTCATATCAATATTTTCGGCATGTGGAAACATTGGAGATGCATTGGTAGCAGTATATAGGGGCGGTTTCGTTTGGATTCCGGCAACGAGGTGCAGTCGTACTTTTTATTTTGCTTCAAAATTTTATATTACGTGGCGTATGTTCCAAGAAGAACAACCCTTTTTATTTTAATGTCCTTACACGTTTAGTTTCTGAGAAAAAAATCTCAAAGAAGCGGGAAAAAACGACGAGGTTTTGACGATGGTCGTGTGTGGCGTATTTGAATCATTCCCGATCTTAAAGAATTCAAAAGAGAGCTTCTTTATTTTGTATCGTGATATAGTATATGCAAGTAGGTAAAACGACATTCCAACTACTATTTATTATTAGTTAATCCAATTTTTGTAAAAATCCTTAAACTTAGCTCCGCGAGCAACTGTGACCTAAACTGCGGATTTGTTTTAGCCCACTATGTTTGGTACTGTTTTTAAAATAATACCACGTGTAGAACCTTTCATTGCCTTCCACATTTTGCAACGTTTGCGTCTTAATGATGTACGAGTGATGAGAAATAAATTATGAAATAAAGAAGGTTTTCACTTTTCGTTCAATTTCTGCTCGCTGCATAAAAAAACATTTTTTTGCGTCGCGTTTTTTATACACTTTTTTTTTAGACAGAATACATTCTGTTAGAGGTCTATGCACTAGTTTTTAGTTTTAAGCCCCTAAATATGCTAAAAATGAGAAAATGCCGATGGTGGGTTTATGGTTTAAATTGACGATTGGCGTGTGTGGTGTTTTTGAATCCCTCTCAATCTCAAAGTAGTGAAAAGAGAGCTTCTATATTTTTTTTTAATGTGATATGTATGCAAGTAGGTAAAACGACATTTCAACTACTATTTATTATTCATCACTCGAATCTTTGTAAAAATCCTCAAACATGCCTCCGCGAACCACTGTAACCTAAACTGAGGATATTTTTTTAGTCGACTATGTTCAGGAGCCACAGGGTTGGGCAGAAATACTCAAAAATGTATTTGGAAATACAAATACTGGGATACATTAAAATAGTAGCTAAAATACTGATACTAAAATATATCTGTAAAAATGTATCGCGATACGTATCGGAAATACATTTTAAAAAAAGGCAAAAAGTATTTGGAAATACAAATACAGAAGTACATTTTAGGGAGGGCAGAAATACAAATACAGAAATACTGATACTGCAATACATTTTTTCAAATTTGTTTGAGACGCAACTGAGATGAAGCTTTAAGTTTGAAGTGGAAGTTTTTGATCCCGAAATTACTTTCCCGTAGGATTGGCACTTTGCCTTGAAGATAGTGGTTTCGGAAAGCGAAAAAACTTCAATGGGCTCAAAATTAAAAAATAAATAAAAAAAACGTTCCATCAGGACTGATTGCAGTCCTTTCCCTGACGTCCTGTCTGTCTGACGAGAGATGCGAAAAGACTTCGACCTCTAAATAAATTCGATGGCACCCTAAATCCCATCAAAACGTCACAACGCCCCTGTCCGGTAAGGATGCCCCTGTCAAACATTGATTACATGACGTCACGGTGGAATGAACTGGTATTCTTTATCTGTAGGTGTGGCCTTGAACATGAAACTTTACCACGGTGCTGTATAAAAGGACAATACGTACTTTCCTTGTAGGTTACCTCGTTGAAGATCGTGCAGGCAGTGTCATTTGGAATTTTCGACAATAGTGGACCACCTGAAGCATCCTGGAACACATCTCTTATCGTCTGTTACGGTTGAAAAAACGACACGGTGGCATCCTTGTTGTGAAGGTCCTTTCTGCCGACCCTTCGCCACTGACGCATGGATTGCAGTCCTCAAGTCTCACCTATAGCATCATCCAAGAGAGACCTCTTGGATTGCGGCCTTATATTGCCGGCACAGGTGCGAGCTTTCCGAGAAACATCGCGCTCGGAGACGAGTCGGGGGTGTACGAAGTCTGGGTAGGCACCGCGAGGCCAGGTCTGGCCTCATTCCTGGGTTTCGGATCACCCGAGCAGCGAGTCACGTTCACGTCGGCTGATGACGTACCCTTGAGCCGTGCAATATTACGGGCGCAGCCGCAGACCCATTCGAGTATGTGTTGAACTTCACTGCGTGAGTCATCCTACAATTTGAAACCAACCACTGCTAACCTCGTGCTGCAACGGACTGTGGGTCAGCTTTGCGTGTGTGTGTGTGTGTGTGTGTGTTTGTCGTTTGGATTTAACCGTCACCTAGGTTAGCCTAGCACGGGGTAGCTGGCATGGGCAGGTGACGTGAAAAAAAAAGTTACAGTCGGGTTATGGTTTTGGTGTCTCGTAGAAATGCCAACATGGCTTTCAGGGTGTTCTGGCACTTTCGTCCGGAACCGTCGGGTGCAAGGATGTCATTTGTGGTGAGGTCGCTCTTGCAAATTCTTTGGCGCAGTGCTGCTCGTTGAGTTTCATATGCTGGGCAGACACACAGAATGTGTTCCACCGTCTCTGCAGAGTTACACTGGGGGCAAAGCGGATGCTGCCCCTTACCTATCTTCGTAAGGAAAGCATTCGTGTAGGCCGTGTTTGTGCGCAGGCGTCGCACAAGAGTCTGCGCCGCCCGAGATAGGCCGGACAGCGCACCTCTTGGTAGCGCCGGTTTTGGCTTGCTGTCTTGAAGGTGCCAGTGGACGTTGAGTGCCGCCTGCTGTGGGTGTGGTGGTGTGGGGACAGTGCGGGGCGCTAGGTGAGCTTCACCGGCCAGACTGTCAGCCCGTTCGTTGCCCTTAATGCCAGTGTGTCCTGGGATCCACTGGAAACATACCGTAGATCCGTGGGTTAGCAGGAACGATAGAGTTCGTCTCGCTGCAGTGGTCGCGGGATCCGCGCACTCTGCATTGGCCAGTTTCTGGAGGGCACACCTTGAGTCGGTGAGGAGCACCATCCGGTGAGGTGACAGCTGGGCAGCCGCTTGGAGAGCCTTGTCAATGGCCACTAGCTCGGCCGTCGTGGAGGATGTAGGCGCCTGTAGCCTGCCGCACCATTCCAGGGCTAACTCCGGGATGTAGAAAGCTGCCGTGCTGGATGTTCTAGCCTTGTTTACAGAGCCGTCCGTGTATATCTGCAGCCAACCACCGTAGCGTTCTTCAATGTGTTTTTCCACAGCTTCTCTGAGAGCGTTGATCGGTCCAACTTTTTTGGCTCGCAGGCGCTTGATCCGTAGCTCGCAGGATACCTTGGCAACTTCCCAGGGCGCTACCCTTGCTTCGCTCGTCATCGTCGGTAGCGGGCCGGCTATGTTAAGGAAATCTTCTACCGTGTCGTTCCATGACCCTTTGGTCCGAGCTTGGATTCGCTGCAGGAACCACCTGCCTGGGAGAGTCGTAGATAGCCGGGCTAACTGGGAGAGTCTTCTGGCTCTGGCCTGGACTGTAAGCGGCTCTGCGCCCGCCTCCTGGAGTACCACAGCATTCTTAGCCGCGTTGGGAATTCCCAGTGCTGTACGTAGCCCGTGTCTGTGCCCTTGCTCCAGCCTCTCCATATCCGTCTGGGACGGGGACATGTAAGGAAGCCGGTACAGGATTCTAGACGTCACCAGCGCGGACTGGGCGCTAGTGATGGTCCGTTCTGTGCAACCCCATGTGGTACCCGTCATGTGGCGGACAGCGTTCACGGCCGGCCTGCATGCGGCGGTTGTCGCTTTCGCTGCTTGTGCCCAGCGCAGCCGACTTGTGATGACAATTCCTAAGAAGCGTTGTTTGTTCACACACGTGAGGGGCTTTCCTGCCAGTTTGATGTCAGGGGGCGAAAACGTCGACCATTTCCGCGCACCGGCATCCAGACTGTCTTATCCTGGGAGAGGGATAGCCCTGATTTGGTCAGGAAAGTGTCTACCGCTTGAACGGCGCTTTGTATGCTGCGGTGGATCTGCGTGGTGTAGATGCCCGTAACCCAGAGGCAGATGTCGTCTGCGTAAATCGACACCTGAACCGGGAGAGGGGTCGAAGGAAGAGAGCGGTAGTGGGGCCATAACCATGTTGAAGAGAATCGGGCTTAGTACGCTTCCCTGAGGCAGTCCTCTGTGAAGCAGTCTTGGCGAGGATGCCGCGCCTTCAGCTCGAATCTGGATCTTGCGTCCGGTAAGAAAATTGGCCAAGAAGACTTGAATTTTTCCGGTCAGTCCAATCTCAGTCAATCTCCGGAGTATAGTGGATGGCGGCACGCCATCGTAGGCTCGTTCCACGTCGAGGAAGACTGCCACCGTGTTTCTCCGCCTGTTCTTGTTTTCCTCAAGGTCGCTCGTGAAGTCCAGGATGCTGTCTTGTGCTGCCAGCCCTCTCCTAAAGCCAGTCATGCACTCCGGGAGACACATGCGTTCTTCCAGGTACCACCGAAGGCGCCCCTGCACGAGTCTTTCGAACAGCTTACTTATGCACGAGGTCAGCGAGATCGGGCGGTACGACTCAGCTTTGCCCTTAAGCCAGCGGCAGTGACAGCGGCAGCGGCAGCAGGTTACGCTGGAACCTAAGCAACGTTTTTTCGCCATTGCAGTTTGCGGCAGTACTGTTCTTCAACCCTCACCGTTGCGACAGCATCAGTCTGAGTCATCTCCGGTGCTGGATTTCTGTTGCCCGGCGTCGTTTGTGGCGAAGCATTATCACGGCGAGGAAATCAGCTGCCTGCATCTGAGTACGCCCACCTGTTCGAGCGGTGATTGGTTCCGACGCCATTGACCTCGGCTGCATCGACAGTATAAAAACAGCGGTTCTCGGCCCTGAGGGACACAGCGGCAGTGGCAGCAGGTTACGCTGGAACCTAAGCAACGTTTTTTCGCCATTGCAGGTTGGTACTATTTTGCTTTGTACAAACTGATATTTATCTTTACCATCTGCTGCTGCTGCTGCTGCTGCTGCTGCTGTTGTTCCTGCTGTTTCCGCTGAAATTCTTGCTGTTATTTCTTGCTGTGTTGCGATACTTGACAGATGCTTCAACATGGCAGATGACTCGAAAGATATCTGTCTACATTGCAGTCAAGCCTTTCCGGAAAAAGGCTTGCAAATCACATGCGTAGAGTGCCAGTACTCTTACCATATAGGCACTTGTTCTGGCGTTTCGGAGGAGTCACGTGTTGCTTCACGTAAAACCTGGCGCTGCCAAACATGTAAAATAGCCAAGTCTCGAGGCAGTCAGAGCAGCAAACAAAACAAAGATCTAGATGTGGCTGCTATGCTGGTCAGCATGAACGCCAAACTAGACACCCTATTAAACTTAAAAGAAACAGTGGATGCCATGGAACAATCACTTCAGCACATGTCGGCGAAATATGATGCAGTGCTGAAGCAAATGGATGAACACGACGGTGAAATAAAAAACTTAAAGAAAAGGGTGACGCACTTGGAAAAAACGGAACCAACAGCGGAGATTGACAGGTTAAAACAAAAAGTTCACGACCTTGAATGGAGGAGCCGCAGGCAAAACCTTGAAATACACGGGATCCCCGTGAGCGAACAGGAAAACCTTTTGGATAAGATAAATGACCTTGCAAAGCAACTGGAAGTGCCTGACTTGACAGCTGATCAAATCATGGCCATGCATCGGCTTCCCTCGCGTCCTGATAAGACACCCGGAATTTTGGTTCGCTTTTCAAATCAAGCAACTCGGGATCTGTGGCTCGAGAAGCGAGTGAACTTAAAGCGAGTTCGTAGCAAAGCGTACATCTTGGAAAACTTAACAAACCAGGATAAAACACTTCTTTGGGAAACGAGAGAATGGGCAAAGGCAAGACGGTACCAATACGTTTGGTACAAGCATGGAAAAGTACTGGTAAGGGAAAAGGATGGGGCACAAGCACATGTAGTGAAAACTGTAGATGACTTGCAAACACTTGTGTAGTTTTTCGCTGCTGGTAGTTGTATTTTTTTTCTTCTTTTGCTATGAATGATAAGACTCTTTCGTTAAGAAGTGAAATCGAAATTGTTTTCAAGAACCAACCAAAGGCGCCACTTTCTTTCTTTCACCTAAATGTGCAATCGATACGGAATAAATTTGATGACTTAAACATATTTTTGGATGGTTTTAATTTTCTTTTTGATGTTATTATGCTCAGTGAAACATGGTATAAAAATACCGAAGAAGTAGATAGACTTGAGAATTACGAAATATTTAGTGCAAACAGAACCAATAAAGTAGGAGGCGGAGTATGTATACATGTAAAAAGAGGTCTTGAGTGCACACTTATAAGTGACTTTACAGCTATTACAAGCGATTATGAAATACTAACTTTACAACATGCAAAAACTGTTTTTTCTGTTGTCTATCGCCCGCCAAGTGGTAATATCTCATCCTTTCTTGAGTTTCTCGACGTGTATTTTAAGTTTCTTGGTGAAAACAAATTGACTGTCTGTTTTGGAGGTGATTTTAACATAGACATGCTTGCGTCGTCCTTACATAAAACTGAGCTGTTGACCTTATACCAGTCATACGGACTCTTCAACGTTATATCCCAGCCTACTCGCATTACACCCCGAAATACGGCGTTGTTGGATTTATTTTTAACAAATATTTCAGAAACGGACGTAATTGCTGGAGTGGTTGGGGAAACTATTAGTGACCACCTTCCAATTTATATGCTTGCAAATGTAGACTACAGTTTCAAAAAAATATGTGATGATCAGATTTATTTTAGAAATATAAGCGCTAGAAACCTTGATCTTTTTGAACAACAGATAAGTTCCGTAGTCTGGAGTGCGGTGCTTTCTAGCGTGTCTGCTGACGAAGCATTTAATTGTTTTCTTGAAAGGTTTAAAATGATATATGATCGCTGCTTTCCTTATGAATTGCATAGGGTTCCTCGAAAGTCTCGTAAACCTTGGGTTACACCCGAAATAAAAAAAATGATAAATAAGAAAAATAATCTCTACCACAGATTCGTGCACACTAAAGATGTTAACATCTTGGTTGCATTTAAGAAACTTAGAAATCAATTAACAAAAACTTTATAATAATAATAATAATAATAAATCTTTATTTTACGTGCCCACAAACAACTTTACAGTCTATGATGTGGTGCACACAAAGAAAATTAAAACACAGCACTATATCAAACATTAAAATACATGTCACAATGAAAATATAAACATATAACAGAAACTGAAAGACTATACAGAACCCGCCTTACAATAGGTAATTCAAGGACATCCACTTTCGCACATAAAACATAAACTGGTGTGAACAAAGAAAAATGTCAAGATGGGTCTTATTAAATGCTAATTGGATTCTCGATAAAGGAGACACAGATGACATACAAGATGGGTAAAAGGTTAGCACATTCCTACTGACCCTTGACGGAACATGAAAGTCTATGACACGCAACAGATCAATTGAATTCACTTCTCCGTGTACAACTTTGTGAAGAAATATAAAATCTCTGTATTGCCTCCGCACAGCAAGCTTGTGCAACGCAAATCGAACAAGTAACGTTTCATAATGGTAAAAATATTTCCTTCCAATATAACGGTCATACACAATTCTAATCATTCGTTTTTGTATATTTTCTATTGAAAGAGCCTGAGATAACGTTAATGAATTCCAAATGATTGAGCCAAATTCTAATCTTGACCTCACTAATGTCTTAAACAAGTGCAGTAAACAACGGGGCGTAGAAAACTGGCGACACAACCGTGAAATCATTCCCAACACTCTCAGTGCTGCATTAACGGTTATAGATACGTGATTATTAAAGGATAGTGAACTATCGATGAATACACCAAGATCCTTGATAAAAGGAACCCGAGGAATCGGGGCCCCTCCCAAATTATATAAAAAATAAAGTATGTCACGCTTTCTGGATAACACAATTGATTTAGTTTTCTTGGGGTTAAGTGACAAGCGGTTTTTGGCACACCATTCAGAAACACGTTCTATGTCAGCCTGGAGACGGGAGCAATCAGATAATGACCTCACACTTATAAAAAGCTTAACATCATCGGCAAACAAAAGAATTTTTGCATCTGTAATACAGGAAGCAAGATCATTTATGAACAAAAGGAATAAAAGTGGTCCCAGGATGGATCCCTGGGGTACACCAGAACTTGAAATAAACTCGTCAGAGTAGCTATCAGAAATGCGAACAGAGTTTCGACGACCAATGAGATACGTGGAAAACCACGCGCAAAGATGCGGGCTGAAACCATGCAAGGCAAGCTTCTGTAGCAGTAAATTATGACATACACAATCGAACGCTTTCGACATGTCAAAATAAATTGCATCTACCTGTCCCCTACTTGACACCACTGGTGCAGAGTAACTTAAAAACGAGCATAAATTTGACTCAACTGACCTACCCTTCAGAAAACCGTGTTGAGATGCAGATATCATTGGGCTAAGGTAAAAGTAAACACGTTTATATATTACTTTTTCAAAAACTTTTGCAAAACTACATAACAATGACACAGGACGGTAATTATTAACCAATGTCGAATCACCATTTTTAAAAATAGGAACAACTACAGACACTTTCCAAAGCTCGGGAAAGTGTCCTTGTGCAAGAGACAAATTAAAAATGTGCATCAAAATAGGGGCAAGTAAAGAGCAGCAGCCTTTTATAATAAACATAGGTATGTCATCAACACCGCTCGATAATTTGGGTTTCAGTTCCTTCACGGCTTCTACGATCTCTTCTGCGCCAACAGTAAACGAAGACAAAAAAGCATTACAACCAGCATTAGTGGCACTAAAAGAACTACTCATAGGAGGGGAATAACACGAACTAAAGAATTCAGCAAAACTATTCGCGATTTCAGCCGGCAAACAGTGGTACCCATTATTATCTCGAAGACAAATACTTTCTTTACTTCCATGCAAATGTTGCTTAGCAAAGCGCCAGAATTCTTTCGGATTTTTTCTAAGGCTTTGCTCGACGCCATCGAGGTGCAAACGATTATCTTGTTCATGAAGTTTCTTAACGAGACAACGATGAATACTGAACTTTTGATACCATAAACTTAGCCCTGTTTTCTTGTATAAGCGATGATAGTGCAGTTTCTTTCGTAATGCATTTTTTAAATCTTTTGAGAACCAACTGGGATAACGGGAGTTGCGCGTCAACCGTTTAGGAACGAAAGCATCCACAGCTTTCTTAACTATCGCGGTCAACTTTTCTGTAGCGGAGTCAACTATGCCATCGTTTAAGACAACTGACCAGTCATAGTTCTCTAGAAACTTATATAAACCGAGATAATTTCCGTGAGAATAAGAATACCCAGCAGAAGTACGTTTTACACGTGGCCTACATGATAAGCAGAATTTTGTTTTGAACGGTGGATGATAAACATCAACGGGTACGAGTGGGTTTACAGCTGATACCGCCGGCTCGAGCGGTGCGTTAGATAAGCACATATCTAGAACATTTCCACAAGAATTTTGAATTTCATTGTACTGATAAAAATAAAAAAAGTTTATAAACGAAAGTAGCCAGGCGGCTTTTCTAGAAGTCACGCCAGTTGTGCAAAAATTAATGCCAGCGCCCCAGTCAATTCCAGGCAAGTTGAAATCGCCTAGAATCTGGACACGAAACTTAGAAAAGTCGACCTTTTCCTGCAGTGATTCAAAATGTTCGATAAATTCAAGATCGCTGAAAAGAGGAGGGAAATAGTAATTTCCGATTAAATAGTTAAAACCATCGCTGGCAGGTATTTCAACCCAGACACACTCAGCATAGGTTTCGAGATCTTTCCTTCTGTGGCACTGAACTAAAGAATTTACAGCAATCAGTACACCACCCCCGAGTTTCATACCCGTGTTAGCATAGTCTCTGTCTTGGCGAAACACCGTAAAAGTTGGAGGAAAATAGCTATTTATAGAAATGCCGGGACAAAGCCAGGTCTCAGTTAAACATATGATCTCAGATGGGCTTAACAAAATATTAGACATAAACTCAACGGCCTTAGAACGGAGGCCCCGAGTGTTTTGATAATACATTTCAAGTGTTTTAAGCATTTACAGCTGGTGAAGATGAAGATTCAGACCCATGTACTCTCGAGCGGTCTAGTTTGCCGAAAAACTGATGGAAGATTGAACCCTCTGGCCACACTTCTGCTTTGTTCAAGATTTCAAAAACTGAGAAGTCCCCTGCGAGATGAAACGAAGAATATGAATCGAATTTCGTCTGCAACTTCGTGACACTAGCACTTTTGCTGTCCAAGAAAGGGGCTATAAGGTTTTCGATGTCTGCAACTGATGTTTTTGGGTCCAATCTTGATATGAAGAGAGCCTTTGTGTAAGGCTGGCGAGCCACGGCAAGTACCTTATCAGACTTTGCAGTTCCGGATGACACCGGAGCCCGCCGTTTTCGCTTCACGAGTGTGAAGCCGTCGTCGTCCAACGCTGCAGCTGCCTGACCAGCATGGCGCCTGTCACCGGCATCCTGTGCTGAGAGGTCGCTCACAACGTCGTCTGCCAAGGGGATGGCTGACGTGGCGGCTGCACCCTTGTTCCATGCGGTCTTGGGCACCGCTCCCGATGCTGGCGTAGGCCTTCCGGCAGAAGATGCCGCTCGCCGCATGCGTTCAGCATCGTCCACGGTCGTCGTAAACGATGTTTGAGGTTTCAGAGCAAGAGGCAGGCGTTCGAGCACCCTCTTGCTCAACAGGCCAATTTCGGAGCGCATAAAGGTATTTTCTGCCTTAAGGCTCTTTACCTCGGCGGTCAAGATGTCCAGTTTTGTCGACAGCTTACTCAGAAGTCGAACGAGGTCGGTCGTTTCCTCCGGCGTCCAACCAGCAGCGGCACACTCCGAACGTGAAGGCGGTTGCAACAGGTCCGCCTTAAGGCAGGCTAAACGTCGTGTATTTCAATAATTTATTTAAATATGACAAGAGATCCGAGGTAGTATGGAAAAAAGTAAATGAGTTAATAAAACAAGGGTGGCATGCGGATAAAGTAACGGAAATTAAAATCGAAGGTATCGTTGTAAAAGGGGTTGCTTTGGCCAAAAAGTTTAGTGAGCATTTTGCTACACTTTTCCAGAGTGTACACTGTGCGGATGCCGTTAGGTATGTCCAGAAGGTTTCACATAGTATGTTACTGTTTTCAACCGACGAACAAGAAGTATTTTCTGTTTTCCAAAGCTTAAAAAATAGTAAGAGCTCCGATATATATGATTTTCAAATTAAACCTATCAAGCATGTTTTGCGTTGGATTGTTCCTTGTTTAACACATATTTTTAATCTAGCAATTGAGAACGGAACTTTCCCCCAAAAAATGCAGGTAGCAAAGGTATCTGTGCTATATAAAGCTGGAGATAAAAACAACCTTGAAAATTATAGACCGATTTCTGTCTTGCCGATATTTTCAAAAGCTCTAGAAAAAATAATACATCAAAGGCTGTATAGTTTCTGCGAAAAGTTTTCTATTTTAACGCCCTGTCAATACGGATTTAGGAGGGGTTTCTCTACCGAACTTGCCTTGTTAAAACAAAAGGAATTAATTTTAAACAATATTGAAAAAAAGTTATTAACACTCGGAGTATTCATAGATTTTTCAAAGGCGTTCGACCGGATTAATCATGACACGTTACTTCAAAAGCTGCATATTTATGGCATTCGTGGCGTTGCTCTAGATATGATTAGAAGTTATCTTAGTTATCGGTACCAGTGTGTTGAAATAAATAAAAAACAATCGGATCTTAGGAAACAGACTGCCGGCGTACCGCAAGGGAGCATTCTGGGACCACTTCTTTTTAATCTATACATCAATGACATCGTAAATATTGATAAAAATGTAAGTCTCATTATTTACGCTGATGATACTAGTATATTCTTTTCAGGTGATGATACTGATCAGATTATAAGTGCCGCAAATAATTTTTTGGAAAAATTAAATGCCTGGACAAATTCAAATTCATTAAAAATAAATGGCAGTAAGACGAAAGCCGTATTTTTTAGATCACGAAATACAAACTGTTTCTATACGTCCATTCTTTCTCTTGGTACACACTGTATAGATATAGTTGAAAGCGTAAAAGTTCTCGGAATTATATTTAATCAGTACATGTCATGGGACGAAACTGTACAGCAGACATGTCAAAAATTATCAAGAGTTGTAGGTATTATGTATAAATATCGCCACATCATCCCGATTTCGGTTATGCTTCTTATATACAATTCCCTCTTCTACTCAAAATATAATTATTGCTTCTTGGTATGGGGGAATACGACCTCTACAAGCATAAAACTGATTCATACTCTACCAAAAAAAAGCGGTTCGTATTATATGTAATACTGAGTATAATAGTCATACTAGTCCATTATTTATTAAATTGAATATTGTACAGATTCCTAATCAGTATTATTATAAACTTTTTCTTGCATTGAAAAAATCTTTTCGCCAAAAAGAAAATATATTCATGTCTATTTCCAACCTTAGGATAAGGGAGGTTACCTATGAAACTAGGTCTGCAGACGCATGGTTAGTGCCGCACTCCAGAACGAACTACGGTAATCAGACGTTGAAATATATAGTACCTCGTTTTTTAAATCGCCTGAGTGAGTTGAATGTAGAAGTTTTGAATGAAACCATAAAAAATATACGTTCCATGTTTGTGAGAGAGTGCCCCTGGAATTTGTAAACTTGGCTAAATCGATTACTTTTCCCCCTTTCCCCCTCCCCATCTAATGTTGTTTATTTTTGTGCTATAAGTGTGATGGTGAAAAACAAAACATTATGTGTATGTGCATGCTGTCCTCTTTCGCTGCTGTGGGGAGGCAGAGGCTCGTCAAGCAACAACTGAGTTGCTTTTTTCTCTGTCTCCCCTCTCCAAACGGAGAGAAATAAAGAGTTTGAGTTTGAGTTTGAGTTTGTCTGGGGCTTCCTGGCTTCAATAGCGGAACAACCGTTGCTACTTTCCATTCGTCTGGGACGACGCCAGAGTCCCATATGGAGTTGAACCAGGTGAGGAGGGCCTCGAGTGCATCGTCCGTTAAGTTCGTGAGCGCCTGGTAAGGGATCCCGTCGGGCCCAGCTGCAGTCTTCTTACGACACTTCCGGAGGGCGCTTTGGAGTTCCGGTGCAGTAAAGGGGGCATCTAGGGGCCCAAGCGCAGCGTCGGGTGCCAGCGGTCGTTCCGTCGCTTCTGCGGGGGTGTACAGTGCGCCTAGTCTCTCTGCTGCATCCACGAGTGTTACGTTAGCCGCAAGCGCTAGGACTTGCAAAGCGTGTCTTGTCCGAAGTTTCCCGGTCATTGCCGCCAGTACCGCCCACAACTTCGCGAGGGAGGAGGGTGTGTTGACGTCTTTGCACATGAGCTTCCATCTATTTCTAACCAGCGCTTTAGCGTGTCTTCGCAGCTTGGCCGATATTCTGTTGAACTTGGACTTGTCCGCGGGACTGTTTGTCCTGCGGTTCTTCCTCTGCGCCCTGGTACGTGCCGCTTGGAGGTTGAGGAAAGTAAGGTCCGGTTTGGGGAGCCATTCCGAGACACGGGACGTGCGCGTTGCCGCCTGCAGCGCGTGAGTGATGGCTTCTGGGATGTCTGTTTGGGTGAGGTCCAAGTATGCACGGAAAACGTCCCAGTTCGTGCACGATCGCGTCACCTTTCGGGCCGTCTGGCACCCCTTTATCCAGGGATTTCCCTAGACCCCCCTAGGGGGGTATATACCCCCCCCTAGTTTTCCTGGACACCCCCCTTGAATCTAAAAAAAGGAAAAAATATTTTTTTCAGATTAAGTAGAAAACACCACCTCTCAGGTGTATTCGCGACTCCAACGACCTATAGGTGACGCCACTATCGGGCAAAAATGGCGGTCGAATCCAGGTCGTGCCGTGCCATGTGCCAGCTCAACGCATAACGCTGGGGCACCAGCAAGTAAGCATTGGACTCAAAATTGGTTCCCAGCGTTTTATCTTCCACGTTTCGAACCTGCGGCGATGTGTTGGGGTAAGCGAACTTCCAGGGGCTAGACTTTCTTCGAGGAAACGAGGAAAGGACTGCCCACTGTCCTTCCACGGTGCTGATGAACGTTGATAAACACAGAATGTCTGGCTCACGCGGTTACATAGGTCGCGTGCAGAGCAACCTGGGTCACAAGACGATACTACGGTTACGACACAGTCACCGGTAAACTGTCCTGTCCCGCAAACCACCGACAACATGTAAACACGGAAGCCACAAGAGACGAGCAGACATCGCGAAGGGACCTGTTCCGGCCAGATCAGTGTTTTTACGCTAGGTGCCGTTCGTTTTGCTGGGGTCGCGAATATATAGAGAAAGGGAAACATACATTACGGGTATGAGCATTTTGTTAATAGACGTCCGTAATTTAGCTAGTGGACTAAAAAAGAAACAGTTTTATATTTTATCTAGCCTCGCCTCGCATCGCCTCCCCCCCCCCCCCCGAGCCATTGGGACACCCCCCTTGATTAGAATCCTGGGGAAACCCCTGCCTTTATCGTGATATGAATGGGGAAGTGGTCGCCTCCTCTGGTATCTGGTGCTGTTTCCCAAGTCAGCTCCAGCGATGGTGTGTGGGCTGTGACGTCGAGGACACTATACGTTCGAGGGGGCCTGAAGAAGGTAGGCGCACCGTTGTTCGCGACAACCAGTCCGAGCTCTTCTATCATTTGATTGAGGGCGTCTCCCCGCTTGTTGGTTTTCTGGCTTCCCCATGCCTCGCAGTGCGCATTGAAGTCGCCGCACAGTAAAAGGTCTCCCTGAATGCCTTTGCACCACTCTACAATGTCCTTCGTCGGCAACGGCGTACCATCGGGACGTACATATCCGACGAGTACATGCAGCGAGCGATTTCCGGGGCTAACTTTTGCGGCCACGAATTCCGCCGACAATGTACACAGTCGGCTGGTGTCAACTCGGACGTGAGGCACCTCTCGTCGTATAAAAGGAGCTGCGCTCCCATGGGGAAGCTTGGTATGGATTGGGTTGTAAGTTTCACGTATCCAGATAAAGTTCGCTTCCCTGGTAACCCAGCTTCTGCGAGTGCCAGCACAGGGCTGGGATAGTGTTGCAGGTGCAGGCTGAGCTCACTGTGTCTGATGGAGAGGCCTCGGCAGTTCCACTGCAGCACAGTTGGTACGCCACTCCGCCTAGGGTGGGACTCTTCTTTAGGACAGCGGGTTACTGTTGTGGGAGATTGGTGTTGTGAGCGCATGGTGCGTGTTCAGGCGGACTGTGGGGCGATGGCCTCGAGACTTTCGCTGACGGCGTCAAGAACTTCCAGTGCGAACTTTGCTTCTGGTGTGTGGCCCCGTGCTTGGGCCAGCTGCCTTACTGCGCGAAACAAACGTGATACCATTCGGAGCAAGGCGACGTCAGCTGTCTCCATCGTCGCGGGAACTTTGTCCTGAGCCCTTCGTGCGACATTGGCATAGCGGCGGCGCTTGTCCTCCAGCGTAGTGTCGTCAGGCCGGAGACCGCGGCTGTGATTCTTCTTTGGAGGGTGAGTGGTATCCTGGTCCCTCCTTTTCTCCCTCCCTTCGGTCTGACTCCCTGGCAGCGGCGGGAAATCTGTCAAGGATAGCCTCTGTTGGGACCTCGTCTTGCGAAGTTCTGTGTCAGCTGCTTGCGCATCGTTTCGGTGACCCTTGCCGGTGTTCTGCTTGCGTATAGCCGCTTTTGCTTCCGAGTGGGTGTACGCCGTTCTGGCGCGCATCTTGCACGCACGGCGTTCTTTCCTCAGGACTGGACACTGGTCGGAAGTTGCTGCATGGCCCTTTCCGCAGTTGATGCAGCGAGAAGTTTCACTGTCACACGCCGTGGATTCATGCCCGCCCGAGCATTTGGCGCACGTCTGCTCCTTTTGACAGGCCGCTGCCACGTGTCCGATTCTGTTGCATCGAAAGCACTGCAGTGGTCTTGCCACGTAGAGCGTGACTGGGTGACGCACGTACCCCATGTGGACGTAGTGCGGCAGGTCTTTGCCTGCGAAGGTGACTCGGACTGCGGAGCTCTTCCCCAGACGCCGCACGTCGAGGACTTGGCGTGCGGCGACTTGACAGGGTAGAAGGAGGGAGAGGAGGACGCGACGGAAAAGTGGAAAGCGCGAACTGGTCGTAGGTCTTTAAACACCGACCTACAAGAAATATTTACAGCAGGATGGAAAAATCCTTTTTGTCACCCTTCCTGTTTCTACTCTCCCACTGGTATCTGGACGCAGGGGGACTCCTTTTTTGCTGCATCTTAGTGTTGGAGTAGCCGGGAGCTTATCCCGGCTTATCCAGCCCCAAGGTGACGCAACAAAGGAGTGCCCCCGCCATCAAGATAGCAGTGGGAGAGAAGGGAATGGGAAGGGTGGCGAGTAGAATTTTTCTACCTTGCGTCAATACCCTTTTGTAGGTCGGGCTTTAAAGAAATTGTCCGGTGAAAACCGGAAGTTCTAAGGTTGTTGCGCTGGTAACACCAAGAATGCATAGATATACACGTCTATCACGTTCATTTCTTTTTAGGGTGTCCCAATGTTCGTAAGACCTATCATAAGCGCAGGTAAAAACTTTCAGCCTTTCCACTCTGGTGAAGAAGGAAGAGCAGCGGAGCTGTAGCTTCTGTTCTCGACGGTGGCTTTCCAGGCGAGCGATCTGCTCTTCTTTCGCAAGGGAATCTGAAGCGCTCGACGCAGTGGAACTTTAGGCGATAGCGGCCTCGCGGCGGTTGCGGAACAATTCGCGCTGCTGCGCACATCGCCGCTCGTTCCGTTCCCGCTCTTCTTCCTCCGAAGAAATGTTGCCGCCATCTATGAGCGATGGCAGCAACCAGTTGTCTGGTTGCCGAGGCTGGAAAGGTTGCCGCGATCTATGAGCGACGGCGGCAAGCAGACAACCGGCAAACACAACACTCTGGACAGCTACCGCCATCTATGAGCGACGGCGGCAACCAGAGTGTTGTGTCGACCACGGGTGTCGACATTTGTTTGGTACCGGACACGATCCTGGGGAAACTAGCCCTTAACAGCTCCGCTGTAAAAATTGCAGACCTGATCTCGCAAGACTCAATGGCTGACATCCATAGCTACCGCGTGGCGTCACATTACGCAAATGATCGTCGAATGGTAGATATCATAGGCGTGACTGCCAATTTTCAGGCTTCTCGTACTTTATCAACATTCGTAACCGGGCCGCCGTTTAGACACAGCCTACTAGCGGCCGTAAAGCTTGCCTAAAAGGGTTACCGAGGGGCGGGGGACCGCTCTTTAGGCGCCGATCCAAGGGGGGGGGGGAAACGACGGGGGCGGCCGTCCCCCCCCCCCCCAAACAAAGTCGACTTCCCCCTCCCCTTTCTTGGAGGGCCATTTGACATGGGTGGACCCGCCGGTGCACAAGAAAAAATGGGAGAATAATATCCTACACATTTTCCGCCCCCCCCCCCCCCCCCAAAAAAAAAAATGGAGTTCTGGATTTGCCCCTCCCGCTGTTGTGACTATTTTGGCATGATGTCCGCCGCAACCGATCTCAGGGTTTGCAAATACTTCATTTCCAATTAGTATAAAATTTGGGCGGGCAATATATGTTGATATGACGAAGAGTTTGCGGCTGTTTTTCTGCAGTAGGAAGAGCAATATTTTTGTGTTTATCAAGGCAGCTTGATAACTTGATCAGGCTGCCTTTATCAAGGCAGCTTGTTTCAGAGGTCTACCCACTATCCTTCAATCAGAGCCAATCAGAGCTCGGCGTTTTGAAGTCACCAGAACCCCTGCAAAAGAAGCAGACGAACTTGTGCTCCGCATTACTTTTGAACCTAAAAAGATTACTTGTTACGGTCACTATTCTTCCAAACCCTCCCTGATGGCGCCCTTTGTTTCCACAATCTTCCTACCAAGGTTGAATGTTTAAAAAGACGAAGCTCAACTTGTGGTACGAAACATTTAGCGTATGTCCTGATGCAACGAAGATACTTCACGCAAGTGGCCAGTACGCGTACCGTAGGCAGGTGGAGCTTAGCCTAAATAAGCGACCTGGGGAATTATGGCGCTTTGTAAAAAGCCCACTAAGACGGCATCAAACAATATAACTTTACGCAACGGATCCCGCATTCATACGTCCCCCAATCCGTCTGTGAGCTCTTTTTCGGATCATTTAAGCTCATGTTTTTCTAATGCCAACTTTACTTCATTTTTGACATAGAACGTTACTATACGATGACTGTTTGCCTTTTACGAGCGTTACGGTTGAGGAGATGGTTTTGGCTATCGCAAAACTGAATTCGAAACTATCTACAGGTTCTGACGGTACCCTTAATGTTATTGTAAAAGGCTGCAGCGAAGTGTTTGCTCCTATTCTTGTCAAATTATTTAACTTTTCGCTACGGAATTGTCTCTTTGCCTGAAAACTGGAAATATTCAACTCTTGCTCCGATATTTAAGTGTGGTAATTGTTGTGGTGTTAGTGAATATCGTACCGTATCTCTTTTAAATGCATTCTCAAAAGTGTTTGGGAAGGTGATGTACAGTCGCTTTTATAGTTATTTTAAAAGAAAGGAAACCAGCCTCTGCGCAGCCTGGTTTCCTCGCAAGATCTGTTGAGACGAATCTGTGCAGATTTTTAAATTATTTTGTTCAGAGTCAGGGTCAGGTAGATACAGAATATTAAGATATGTCCAAAGCCTTTGACAGAGTCAATCGTGAACTGTTATAGCTAAAACTTGAAAATTGCGGTCTTAGTCCGGAGTACATAGCCTGGTTGGCGAGTTATTAGCATAAAAGACAGAAACACGTTAGAGTCTCTGGGTGCTTGTCACGCCCTTTTATGCCTTTGTCGGGAGTGCCTCAGGACTCAAACCTTGGCCCTTCGTTGTTTATCGGTTTTAGGAGAGCTGGTTAACGTTACACATGATTCTAACCGAAGACGACGGTCCCCCTTGTCGTCCGTTGTCTCCGGTTAGAATCACGTAGGAAATTTATCGTGTGCATTTTTGCAATTGTGCATATTCTTGTGTGATGCTTTACCAAAAAGGCCCTCGAACTGTTGGTAAGCACGAGAGAAAATAAACGTTGAATTGAATTGAAGGAATCCTCGGACCAAGCCTCCGGTAGGGGACGCGGCCTACCAAACTATTGTGGATTTAGATGAGTAGTTTGTAATCCGATTATTCTAGTCCATAATGAACGGTACAAAAGGCCCGTTTTCAAACCGACAGGAAGACATGCCGTTTTGAAAATCCTAATAAAAACTGTAACGGCTGCTTTTTTAGGTAATGGTCAACTTCTTTTCCTTTCAAGTAATTAAGTAATCTAATTGAATACTTTTTAATCAAGAGTTAGGGTAATTGTAATCAATTAATTTGTGTAGTAATATCTAAAGACTGGTTGTGACCCAGAAGTACAATGACCTGTTGTCCTGGATGAACCTTAACGAGATAAACGGTAAAACCCCTTTTTTCTATGATACGAGATTTCAAAGCAAATGGGGCGAGATTTCCTCACGACCATTGATCTTGTACGCTGAATAAACTTAATCTTTTTTTTAAATACCCGCTTTTTTTTTTTTTTCATTTGCACATAAAACAAATTGGGTTTATGGGATAAATATGATTTGACGAAAATTGTAGCGGTGTGTTCTTCTAAGTTTTTGTTATTTATCAGAAAACACGGAATCCTAACAAAAATACAGTGAGTGCGCAGGCGAGCTGGTGAATGTTGCTCATGTTGAAAATTCGGTATCCTTTTTCTTCTACTAAGTGTTCATCTTCTACCACAGTCATGGGTAATTTTCAACATGGAAGGAATCCTACATTTAACTTACATTTGGGTAGATTTAAGCCTCCCCCCCCCCTCCTTTCAAGCCCCGCATGGGCAACATTTTGTTTTTCTTCTTTTCTAATGACATATATCCGTTTTTTTTGTGGAATAAATCTTTAGTTTTCTTTTTGTGAAATGGTAAATATTAGGTCATCAAAACAGATCTGGACAACGCTTTGCCCATGACGTCACATTCTTCCGTAATCTCACTGCAGCCCCCCCTCCCAGGGCTGCAAGTTCACCGAACTTTTCAGGTAGGTGCCACATATGTCCCATTCTTTTTTATGGTCATATCTGGCATTTTCAGATATGGCTAGATAGGAAAGTTTTGTGGGAAGCCTGCATCGTCGAAAAATGTCGCGCACTACTTTCCGCGCGTGCCCGGTACTTTATTATCAGCGAGGAGTTGGCGCACACGCAGCACGAAGCCGAGAACACCCGGGGGACTCACGTGAAGAGCGCGTGCATGACGTCCCCGACGAGTCCGGGCGTCCTGGGCGAGGAGGCGACCTCGCAGAGCGACCTCTTGACGCAGGCCTCGCCGTCGACGCCGAGCCGATCGAGGAACCAGGCGACGCCCCGGTACAGCATCCAGCGGTCCTGGCCGGGCTCCGCGGTTCGCATCCGACTCATGAACATGCCCGGGTCCGGGATGGTCACCTCGAACGGGAAGGCCATGCCCACGTTGGAGCCCACGATCGGCGTCCCCGTCGGGATGATGGCCTTGATCGCCGGTATGAAGGTCACCGAGCCGAAGAAGGGCATCACGGCGTCCGACAACGCCCGCGGCCAACAGCAGCGCCAGCACCCAGGCGTCCATCTGCCGCACTGATCAAGACGTCGCCGGCCAGCCCGCTTATGAGAGCAGACGGTCGCTGAACGCTTGACCGACTGGGCCTCGGCGTGGACGTCGCGTGAGGCATACTGGCCCACTCGTGGTCATGGCGGTGTGTCGTCCTCTTGTTCCGTTCGGCAAATCGCGTGCGTCTCGGCGCTCTTCTACGGTCCCGTCCCGCACACGGCTGGACCGCGACCGACGCTGCCCGAGTTGCTAGGGCCAATCCCGAAGCTCGCGGCGCACCGAGTGACTCGGTGCTTGCCGGTACATCGCGGCGGCCGCCCGCAAGGGTATTGAATCAGACCGCTTTTTCGTTCCGTCCGCCGCGGTCCACTTCAAGCTGGACGTGGTTTGACAGATTTTATTAGAATCTGGGACGGAGAGCGCACGCGGGGGATGGACTCCACGGAAGCACGAAAGGGACGCGCTACTTCTGGTCCTTTCTGCCTCGCGATGGTTGCGCCGGTTTGCGCCGACGCCTCCCTATATACATGCGACGTGTGCAGTAAAAGTAGACGTGTAAATCTTGGAGCCGCCCCAAAGGCTGGCATCCAGCCCTATCTCCGAGCACGCGAGAAAACGTGCCACACTTTTCTTGCGAGCTGCCGGACCGAAGGCGAAGAGAAAAGGACGAGCCCGATTTTGCCCGCTTTCTATGTCAGTGACGGCAGAGGCGCAGCGAATTTGAATATATCTCGGGTCAGGGCGTGAAAACGACGGGAGAGTCCCGTTACATCAGCGCCGTTTGTCACGCCAAGCTTTCTGCAGCGAGCCAGAGACCATGCACTCTCGCTCTATATCATGCTGTCCCGGTAGAATCTATGGCACCACGCTACATGGAGCAGTGGCGTAGCCACGGTCTTTGTACGTTTGACTTTGTTGCACGCGAGTGCCTTATTTAAATATCGTTTGCGAATAAGGTAAAAGTCAGAAGCAAAAAAAGAAACGTTTGTAATCTTCTTGAAGTAGCGCCCCTTAGAGCCAAAATGCCGATATACCCTTCCCCTAAAAACCTGGATTTTTACTAGTTACAATACAACAACTGTGCTCGCACGCCTTTACCTGTTTGTCGAGTTCGGCTCTGTTGGAGGTGTGGTCAAGGTGGACGGCAGGGAAGTTTCCTGGGGTTAAATGTATTCCCCACAGTGTTTCTAAATGTTGTATTCTACTCATGTCAGATGCACAATAAACCGTTATTTAGGCTACTCGAACGAATAAGTGAGAATACCCTATTTATTACGCGACAAGAGGGGTGGAGTGTGCGAGCTAACGATCAACCGCAATGATATACTATCTGCAGAGAAATCGACAGTGGTCTGTACCTGGAGTAAGGAGCGGTCTCAGCGACGTCGTCTCCCGACCACCAAACAAACACCGACGATCAACAAGTCATCGTGTCTGAGGCCGTCCGACAGCTTCTTACGGGAAGCACGGCTCGACGAGTTCTTTAGCAAGGCATTCACCGTCGAAGCATAATTTCTATCATGCAAGCAGCACCAGTGATGGAAGCGGCATTTAACCTTTTGGAGCAGGTTCTGTAGCAGGGAAAACATTAGCCCAGAGCAGCCACTGACGCTTTTAGAGCAGATATTAAGATCTGTTACCGCATCATCTGAAGAAAAACAAAATTATTTCATTGTTAAACGAGTTTACCTTTCATAATGACTAAGGGCTCCTCTCTAATACAGGAGCATATTACTTATTATATTTTGTAATAAAAGTAGAAAGAGTACAAAAGAACACAAAAATTGACAAAAACAAAACACGAATCTGCGGGTAAAAATTACCCATATACTAAAAAGTCGTTTCAGCGTATGCGTCATTTTTGTTTCTCCTTTTAGAGTATGTGTTATTTTTACCCGCAATCTCGGGGTTTTTGTCATATCTAATATTCACCAGCTCATTGGCGCCCTTACGTTCCATTCATTAAAGGGTGGTGTAACGATTTTCGGAGTTTGGCCAATTAACTGCCGAAATTAATCTGTGTTACCTAAGGAACGAAGAACAGAAATTCGTACTTTCTTGCGAGAGCTAGTTTTTATTTAAAAAAATACGACAAATCGAAGGTAAAGTGCCTCTCAACTCTCCACGTCACCTTTCGAGTGAGGTACTCTGGGGCATCCCGTAGTTTTCCTTTTCCTCTCTTCAGAGACCCCAGCCGCTTCCTCCACGATTGTCGACTTTTGAAGGATTAGCCTCGTCGAAGGTCGCGGCGAGCGATCGACACAAAATACGGTTCGCCACGGGGCTGACGGCGAGTGTAGCAGCGGAGGGGGACAGGTTTTGTTGACTTCCGCGTATCATCCAGAGAAGCTTGCATCGTAGTTCCCGTAACCGCCACACGCGGCCGCGGATCGGCAAATAATCCGTTTATTTCTTTGCGATTACGCAGCGGAATAGCAGTTTTTTCGGGGCAAGGTGAGTTTTTGGTCACTTGTGCTTGGATAAGCAATATAAAAAATGCAAACTGCCAATTCTTTCGACATTAAAATCGCCGCACTAGCCATTTAACACAGAGCATTCCTTTTTAAAA